>JAVCKT010038103.1:0-11912 GCA_032273925.1 Rhynchotus rufescens | reverse complement strand
AAGGGCGCGCGGGGGCCGCCGCCCGCCCCCCACCTCTATTGCCCCCTGCGGCTGCCCGCGCCGCTGCAGCCGCCCCTGGGCAGCGCGGCCTCCTACCGGCCCGCGTACCCCGTGGAGACCCCGCTGGCCTAAGGGGGACCCCCCCCTTCCCATCCCCCACCGCGGGGGGGGGGGACTGGCTGCGGCGGGGGGCAAGGAGCAGGAGGAGGCGGCTCCGGATCCCGCACTTTAACTCCAGAGGCGACCAAAGCCTCCGAGCAAAAGCCTCGGTGACTGTGCCTTAAGAGACGTGACAGTGGGTTTGACTTCAACCAAAAAAAAAGGAAAAAAAAAAAGAAAGAAAAATAGGAAAAAAAAAAAGAGGTCGTTTTATCGTTTTAAACGTAGCCATGGGCCTCAAGTGCTTCTTACTGTTCGTTGAGACTACTTGACTTCAGCCATTCCCGCACGTTCTCCCCTCTGTCCCCAGCCTGTCCCGCTCCTGCTGCCCGGCGGGGTCCCGGGGGGGCGGCCGGGGGCTGCGCTGAGCGCTGGGGGGGACGGCGCGGGGCTGGGGGCGCCTGCGAGGACGAGACAGGAGGGGAGGGGAGCGGGGGCTGCTGCGGAGCCGTGGGGCTGCCTCTACTGCAAAGCAATGCATCACTGTGCCAAAAGAAGCCTATTTTTTCCCGTCTGGCAACTGGCATTTCGCAGGAAGGGAGGACGTTAAGTTATTTATATATATATAAAAAAAATAGTGTTTTTAACACGACGCGACTGCAGCTTTTTTAATTAATTTTTGTTCTCGGGGGGCAGGCAGTGGGGAGGGACGCGCTCGATGCCATGTCAGGTGTGGGCTGCTGAAATGCTTTAGGCTGTACATTGAAGCCCAAGACCACTGCAACTGGAAAGAGAAGACTGACTTTTCGTATTTTTATTTGTGAGTGTGTGTTTGTAATATATGTGCGTGTGCATTTTATTGAAACTCAGGCAAAATGTTTTTTTTTTCCCTCTTCTTTTTCATTTTGGTTCCTTACCTCACCCTCTCCCCGAATAAAAGTTGCCCCTCTCGAATAAACACGGCAATAACGAGCAGCGCGTGATGTCTGTTCTCGAGTAGGCGACACCGGGGCTGCCCGTGGGGCAGCGGCGAGAGTGCGAGCTCGGTGGGGCAGCGACCCTGGGGACGCCGGGGGGGTCGGGACCTCCCCCCACCCCGGGCCTTTCTCCGGCACCCACGGGCGAGCGCGGCCGCGGGAAACGCTCCTGGACTCGGAACGCCCCAGCCCTCCATGTGCAGAGGGGCTGACTGGCCATCTGGCCAAACTTGGGGGGCAGTTTGCAGAATTTTTTAAGGAAAATTATTATTTTTCCCCTTCCCAAAGATCAAACGTTTAATCCTAATTCTGTTGCCATCTCTCAATTCAAAGAAAACGCGCTTGGGTGCTCCCGCGTTCTAACCTCTTCTGATAGGAAGAGGGGAAAAAAAGTTTTTTTTTAAAAAAAAACTTGCTTGCGACTTTAGCAGGAGTCATCAGAGTGAAATCTATTAAACTCTTTGCAAGCCATAAAACGTTTGCACAACGGCCTTCTCCCGATAGACGTTACGGTAAGGCTGTTTCGCGTTGTCCATTGCACAGCGACCAGGAAAGGCTCAGAAAGAGCGAGTCGGGAAAAAGGAAAGGATTATGCTTTTAGCTGCTCATGATGCTGAGTGGCATTTCCGTGGCATCTCGGGACTCGGGGAGATTTTTTAAAAACTACCGAAATTAGATTTTTTTTTGATTGTTTTTAATTGGAGAAAAAAAAAAGTAGTTATTTTTCCCCAAATCTTTTACAATCTTAGGTCACCCAACAAACAGAACAGAAGAACAGAATTTGGAGCACGGGCTGATCTCTGATTACTCTTATTTTGTACCCTGGGCATTCTCCTTCCTCTCCTTCTCCCTGGGCTTCGGGGTTCCGCCGTTGAATACTTTCCTACTCGCAAAACTTTCGCCAAGCAGCGAAGGTGTGTTGGGGAAGAAAGGCTTCAAACAGAACGATCTGCAGGCGAAAACACCGACTTGTTTCAATAAAGCTCGAGCAGATTTCACGGTGTGTTTAGCTCAAACCATAACATTCATCAGAACATTGCGAGAGATTAGTGACTAATGTATGAAGTAATCCAACCCTTGAAGGAATTGGTTTTTATATACACACGCACATGCACACGCACACACTTAGTATTTCGACATTATTTTGCCTTGAAGGCTGAGTGCAAATATTAATCTGCCCTTCCACAGTCTACTCTTTCCTCTAACTTGCATTTTAAGATTTCTTTTTATACGACTCCATGGTGAGGAGGCAACGGGTAATATCTTTTGGTTATGTCGAGTTCTAGTGGTCGTTCCAGGGTCTATCAAATGTACCTTCAAGGAACGTGGGATTTGTTGTTAAAATTACCAGCGTGTTTGTAAACGAGTGTATGCAAGCGTGTGTAGAGAGGAATGTGTAAGTAAATTGCTATTTAATAGGGTGACGTTTCGGGTTGTTTTCGAAAAGGTGCTTTTTTAACATTGAAAATAACTCAGCATTAAAAAGAAAGCCCTAGCAGGTCGAGATGTGTCTGTGAAAATTTTCTCTGCCGTTCAATCCCAATGTCTTGATAAAGCAGGCTACCTCTAGTGCAGCATGAGGGGATTTTCCAGCCATTTCCCAAGGCTTGACCGGATATTTGCAGCACCTCTGGGAGAATTAAAGCAGCCAAGCAGGGCCAGGCGGGCGCTTTCCCGGCCAGGAACCTGCTCCCGGCCGGCGGGTCGGTCATCTCCGTCCCCTCCCAGATAATAAATAAATAAATAAATAAATAAATAATATTAAGAAGAAGAAGAAGTTACTCTCTTGATTATTCACCTGAAGCGGAGAGAATGGGCGAGTTTCTCTCTGCTGACAATTGGATGAAAATTGTCCCATTCTTGGCACTGTTTAGGTTAAACCCGCATTTCTGAGCAAGGTACCTGGAACGATTCGCTCCCAAACCAGCGAATTTACAGCGAGAAAAACAAACAAACAAACAAACAAACAAACAAAAACTAATTAAAAGTGGCTGGGTGGGGGCTCCCACGCCGGCCCGGTGCAGAGGCTGCTCCCACCGGGACCCCGCGGTCCGGCCCGGTCCGGCCCGGCGCGGCGCGGTAGAGCGGGAGGTCAGTGCTGGAGTGCGGCTATAAATCCGCGCTGTCAGCTGTGACAGACGGCTGGTGAAACGCAGCACCTGTCCAAACACTTTCCAGCAGCAGGTAATCAGAGAACCGACACTTTACATTTTTGTGTGGAACAAGCAAATTAACCATTTCGCAGACCCTTCCCCAAACAGTGAGGTTCCTATGTCTGGGCACTTTGTCTTTCTTAACGTCTAATAAATCAGGATGACAGCAGAGACAAGCCTTTCTCCTTTTGATATTTGACACATTGGCAGTAAGCCTACACTTTTGTGCCCCGTTCTTGCAGCCTTACGCGAGTCTACATTGCCCAGAATATCTGAGGGGCTGTCAGGTGGGTGCAGTTTGGCACAGAAGAGAGAGATTTTCACTCCCTGAAAAGACAAAATTCTGATTTCGAGAGTGGAGAAAGCCTTGCTGGTACCGAGAGTGTAAAATCCTGTTCCTTGGCACACAAGAGAAGTTGTTAACACCCCTTTCTGACTGCCTGAAAGTCACCATAGCTTATTTGTGCACACAGAGGAAACTCAGCCTGAGCCGAGCTGCACTGGAATTCCCATCCTGCCTGGGCGCTGTTATTAACAGCATTTTAGGGAAGAGATTTAGCCTTGCAAATAAATACATTTGTTGTGTTTTCTAGGTCTTTCCATCATTTAGGATCTGTTGCATCTATCACAGTTTGCAAATGCATGAGTATGCTTTAAAGGAGGAAAAAAAAAAAACCCTGCACCTGACAACTACAATATTTTCTCAATTCTTTCACGGCTTCTTCCTTGTTTTTCTCCATGCTAGATATGATAAAAACAAACATTCATTTGAGTAATGTGATGTTAGTTCTAACCACTTTCCAAAATATCTTAATATTAGCTGCTAACCTACTAAGCAGCAGAACTGCGTAAAATGCTTCTTTGTGTTAGACTAAATGCATACCAAGGAGTGGTTTAAGGAGAAGTTTATGTATTTTGAGGATTAAAGGATGCCGAACATGAATCTGTGGAAGAAATAAGCTTGAAAAAGTGACCTGGGGGTAACTGACACATATTGCTTATATCCCATGCAGCCTCAGAATATAATTTTGTGACTGTTCTCCTTTATAGAGGGCCTGAAAAGTTTTGTTTCTTTGCCTTATTGAAGGGTAAAGGTAGAGTAGCCTTTTGATATTGCTTATCAGATTAATTAATTCCATTTTTCACTAGCCAAAGCTGATGAAGTCTGAAAATTGCTTTCAGCTCTTGTATCTAGTGACCCGTAAAATAAGATCAATAGCCGTTTAGTAATCCTAATCCTTACTCAGTAGGAGGGCCACTGAAATCAGTAACATTATTTAAGGGCCACCTCAGCACAGCAGTGCCAGATAAGAGACCCAGCTCAGTGCAAGTCTTCAGTGAAAGGCGCTATGTAAAAATGCAGCCCTTGCTATAAACTTAATTTCACATCAGATGCTGAAAGGACTCAATGAAGATGGGTGTAATATTGCTTCAGAAGCTTCTCTGGGATCTTTTTTTAAATGGGTGACTCTTGGCAACCGGAGGACAGGGTGTATCAAGCAAAGACCATCCTTAGCAAGAGCTTTGCGAGGGAAAATGCTCCAGTTGAGAGGCCCCTCAACATTTGCACTGTGCCTGAAGAGGTAGTAGGTGAAACTTCCTATACATGTGGTTTGGTGCAGCAGCAAAGAGAGGAGTAGAGAGCGTCAGCTCAAGTCCATGTTTTGCACAATTCTTCATAAACCTAGGGGAAGAGTTTCGTCTAATAACAGGCAAGAGAGTCCATTTATTGTGCCAGACTCTTTTCCTTTTAAGTTGGAGGTAGGTAAAATCAAAATAGAAACCACCTCCAGCCAATTCCAAGACACAAAAGCTGTGATTTTGGCAAGGGTGATGGTATTCTGTTGCAATTTTGCTGAGTACCATAGTGACTCCTTACTAATGAGGTGAATTTACTTCCATTTCTCATTTGTGTTCTAAGAGGAAATATTTTTCTCTTGAATAAACCCTCCTGACTCCACTGACACTCTCAGAGGTCTCAAAATCCATCTCACAAAAGGCACATATGAAGCCAGATTAGTCCATCATAAAATAGTGAGATGAGAGATGAGATAATAATCAATATTAATATTTCAACATTCATAATCAATGCAAATATCCATTTTTATCATTATTCAGATTATATAGATTTCCAGCTTCAAAAAGCTCATTATTTATGTAGTCCCCAGCCCTGCGTAAGGGCTAAACATTGTTGTTGCCCACAGGAAGCTTTACCTCAACAGATCTATCTGGACTAGGCCTTTGTCCTCTTTTCCAAAGCCAGAGGGAGTGTGTGTGTATAAGGAAGGATTGAGAGTACACACTGTCATAATATTTGCGCTCTTGCACCATGATACTGCCTTCTTTGTTATGACATATTTCAAAGTTTCTGAGCTCTTTCAAGCAGCGTGACATAGTAGTAACCTCCTTTGCTACAGGGAAAAGCAATGTTCCTGTGGGTTCTTTTCTGTCAGAGAACATTCAAGATGGAGCAATACAACACTCCAATATATGTTCCCGAGAGTGTCGTTCCTAGGGGAATTTTATACAAAAGCACACAAGAGAAACAGAAAGGTAGAAATAAGCTGGGTCTTATTTTTCTGAGTTCTATTGTAGTTCCTTCATAGTACAGTCATTTCCTGATCATAGCTATTCACTGAGTACATGTTTATGAGCAGTGCATAATGGTTCATAAATGTTTTAATGAGTATTATGTATCTGTTTTATGGTCCAGTGGGTTTATTTAGGCTGTGCTTTAACTCCTGTTGTTATTCTAAGGTACAACTACAACACTGGAGTAATATTCCAATAACATCTGACACTCAACTAGCAATTTTTCATAAGCAGTGTATTTTATATTATTCTCACTATTACTGAAGTGTTTTTAATCTGTTTTAAACTTAACTGCACTTAATTTAAAATAAGGGTATTCTGCAGCTTTATGAAAAATCCCAAGCTACCTTGCCAGATAGTAAAGTCTTGAACAAGACTTCTTCTGTGAAATTCATTTTACTCCAGCAGAACTTTGCCAGGTTACCTGACTTAGAGATCTGAATGTTTCAGCAGAAACCTGAGGGTCAGATTTCCTAACCCTGCCTTTTTATCAGTAATCATCGTGACTGCTCAGGTACAACTTCTACTTGGAATATTTAAGTTTAACAACCTTACTTCATAGTTCTGAAAAGATAATTTTCAGTAAGATCTAAAGGTTGCATATGACCTTTAAAATACATTTAGGACACAAAATAGCTTATTTCATTTCCTTCTACAACATTTGCTGTTGAAATCTGTGGCATCTCACTATAGATATAGCTTTCTCTAGACTTGTAAAAAGAATCTGTGAAATTAGGGGCAGGAGAGGAGTCTAGAATTGCCTAATTCACTTTCATTCCAGTGTCATTTCTTTCAGTTTATTTTTAATGGCTTATGAGGTAAGGCAGTATCCCATACCCTAATTTAAACAAACCCAAGTGTCAAGGAAAAATTCAACAGAAAATATGGTTGCTTTGTGAGAAAGAAGTTTAACTGCATTATTGTTCAATAACTGATTTTTTAGAATTACTTAATATTCCTAAAACAAGTGTCTAAAGCAAGTCTCTTTCAGTGCCAGCCAACTGCTGCCACTCTGGGCAATTCATACAGCTACCTTCAATTCAGTAGGATGCACTCATTACTCATCCTCATCATACAACACTGAAGTTAATTTATTTCTCTCTCTTTGGCATATACAAGCTTCAATTAGTTGCGTGTTATCATCACATTCCTCATTAATCATTTAGCAAAACTGTACAAATGCACGGCAACTTTCTCACTTTTTCCTCATAAGTCAGTCCAGGAAGCCCCCTGGACATTTGTGTTTTTTTCTGTGAACTTCTCTGGAGTGCCTCTTTCTGACTAATCATAAGACACAACAAATGCATAGCTTTCTATGTCACAATACCTCGAGTCAGATCAGGTTCTTCCCATGCCCCCCAGCCCCTGGAGAGGCAGGTTAAAGAAGGACAAAAGTTGCCTTGCAAACCAGCTAGACTAACACATGACAGCAGAGTACACAGACTCCAGTTGCCCAACTCTCTCAGCAACAAGCAAAAAACCACCCCTTTCTGTATAACATTTCGGCGAAGTCTTGTTCCAGCAGAGAAACATCCTTCCCCTTTCACCTCACTCCTGCTCTCTTATCTTACCTGCCCTTTCCAAGGCTGTTCTTGAGGAAATAGAAGAAATTTCTCCCTTGAATTCAGTCTATGAAACATTGAACACAATAACTAACTAAATACATACATAAAAACTTTATATATAGGCCGTAGACTCCCTTCTGATGCCAGCATCTTTGCCCAGGTCTCTTGCAAATACCACCTCTCCCTCCACCAGACCCTGAATTGGGGAGATAAGAAAGTTATACAAACTGCATGCTTCTGGCTCAAAGCCCCTAACTGAGGGTCACTCTGAGGAAAAGTTACTGCTGAGGCTTTGACCAAATCAAATATTTGCCACCATTACTGCCAGTTCCCAAGGAAGTGTGAGCAAGGTTTGCATTTTCTGCAGCTAGTAAAATGAGTAGGAGAAATACTCATCAGACCGCCACAAGATTTTTCAAGCTTGGATTCTTTTGCTCCGTATGAATAGACTGTTTTACCCCTTTGCTAGACATAAGTGTTCCCTCTCCCTGAACATACAGACCCCAGAACGTTCCCGGTGACTACAAGAGAGACAGTACAGTACATTATCACTTCTGTCACCACAAATAGCTAATTCAGATGCAACCAGTTGACCTGATAAACTCATCATTTTAAACATTAAGTTCAACACTATAGTCTTGTTATAATCATTTCTTCATCTGTCACATGAACAAACAGAGCAAGCATCGTAATTCTACCCAAATCACCTAGAATCAATGTTTTCCTAAGTGAAAATAGAATTAGACACTTCTGCCTATTTCTTGTGCACATGGAATCTGAAGATTAAAAGATCCTGTAAATAACAATAACAACAACAACAACAAAAAAAACAGTTAAAAGTTTCTTTTTTGTGTGTGGTTTTGTTTAAATATCTGTTTTTGTTCTTTTATGCTGGGTTTTTCAATTGGATGGAGATGACTCCTCAAACCAGGAGGATTTGTGTGAAGAAACTAGAAATCAGCTATTTCACATATGATTTTCTAATGACTGGTGCCAAAAACCTGTTAGTTGAACAGGTTATCCGAAAGAAAAATGCATATAAGGAGTAAAAGGAATAAATGGTTCTGGATCTAGTGTTCATGTTAATATAAGTTGCAGCTTACTGACTTATAAAATACCATATACACCTTTTATTTTCACGTCACAGTGTGGTATCAGCAATGGATATCTACCCTGCACCATTCATATATACTATAATGTTACATAAAGCAAACAAAAGCCTTCAGTAAAACAACATCTTAAAGCTAATTGTTCAAAAACTAGGACCATTGCATCAATACTCTTATGCTAGCCCCCTTTAATTCAGTGCACATACCATTATAACACACTGCTTAAATTACAGGAACACAGTCTTATTTTACTTCCTATAGGATTTCTGCATCATCCAGTAACTAGTTACTGTGGAAAGGAATCGGTCTTGTGCAATTAAAGGCAACATTGTTTGTAGGGCTCTCACTTAACTGAAGACAAGAGGCTTAGTCCAAGTGTGAAAAAGGATCTCTGGAAAATAATGGTTGAATTAATATTTAGTTTAAAAGATTCTTGAAATGCATGAGTATATGGAAACTAGTTACAATCCAGTAGATATAAATCTGTTATAATTAGGCTGTTTTTCTCAGTTCTGGTCATTAGCTTTTTTAGGAACATTTAGTCATTACGTTACTAGAATCCACGCTAATATAGGGGACACAGCAATTGAAAGGCAGACTTCTTGTGGTATCTTGCAAAACCCGCCATGGTATCTTTTCAGAAACAAGGCTTCGTGTTTTCTGGGCATTCACTAGCATATAACTTGTTGATAATAATCTGAAGATTGGGACTCTTTCCCTTGGCACAGGTCACCTCTGCTTCAGAAGTAACCCAGGCTTAGCTTGCTGATGACTACAAATGTGAGGAGGTCTTAACGAACTGTGTCCTCATCCTATTATTTGTGCATATTTGCTTGCAAAACAGAATGAACACATTACTCAAGTTCAATTTATTTTTCCTATTGCTTTTGTAAGCAACATCCATCCCTTCATCTTCTTTAACATGAAGTAAGTGAGCAGTATCCCAGAGTAGGAGATTCTCCTTGTAGACCAGATCAGCCATCACTATGCAAAATAGAGCAAATGAGAGCACTGCTGGGATTTGACACCAACAGGGGAGGATCCACAAGCTTTTTACTAGAGTCCACTCCTCCTTAAGCTTTAATAAATGATTATTGACTAATGAAATGTATACATTGAACTCAGACCAAGCCCAATACATGCACATTTTCCACTGACACCAGTTACATCGCAGCCCATACACACAATCCATACAAGCTGGCAAGCAATTAGGAACAACATAAATCATTTATTATATTTCACCATTTGATAATAGGAGTAAGACACTTAAACTGTAATGAGCAGCATAAACCCTCAAAGGGACTGATAGGAATGGATATATAAAATCATTTCTCTTTTATTTATTTGGTAGGTTTCCTATTTGATGACAAGGATGAAACACTGGGGAAAGACTGTATTTATGTATTTGCATATATTGTTGGGGGAACTTCTCTGTTTAGCTTCAAATCACAGTTTCGTTTCAGAAAAGACAAGGAAGTAGGTAAAGCCAAAAAACTAAAGCCCAAATTTTTTTTTTAAGGTATATATGTCCTTGTTTACAGATAGCTTCAGCTGATTTCAGCAGGAGTTTTCATGTAAATATCTCAGTCATTCAGCTCTTGTTGGGAGTGGCTCAAAATCCAGCATGGCCAGGAACTAAATGCGAGCAGCTATACATTAATCTTAATTGCTGTTCTATAAATAGTCTGGGAAAGAAGGTAATGGGAAACCCCAGCCAAATTGAGCAACCAGAGTCATGAAGGGGCATTTGTTTTGTCCCCTGTGTTATTAAAAAGCCAAATAAGTGTACAAATTAGAAGGTTGAAACACTACCACGGAACTTCGTTTTACGCAAGCAACTTGTTTTGACTTAAAGACAAAAAAAATAAATCCTAAAACTCGCTCTTCTCTGGTAATTCTATATACATTTTCCTCCTTCTCTGCCCCATCTCTTTAAACTTTTCTATGTAAGAATCCAATAGTTTGAGATCTTAAGATGCTCTACATACTGGTCATTTACATAGCAGTTGTATTTATTTATTCCCAAAGAACCTTAAGACCATGTCTGTAGGAAGCTGTAAAGGTCCCATAAGATTTCAGGATGCTGAACTTGCCACGGGCCAGGCTGCATTCAGTCTTTCCACCCTAAGTAACAAAATATGGGTTAAAAAAAGAAGCATGCCAGTTTTAGTGTATTAGCAGGCCATGACTCAGATAGGTTCTTCCCCTCAAATGGAGGAAATCTCCTTTCAGGAGTCCATACAACATCTTCCTTACCATAAGTATAAGGAGCCCTTTGACTCTAGTGGGAGCTGAAAGCAGTGAGCTCCTTCACTTGCAGGAGAAGGTCTCCATAAAACATATCCCCTTGATGGGCATAATACTAAAACTCTAAGCCTTCAAAATGTATACTCTTGCCCTTCAGGATGAACCATGATAGGCAGGAGTTAATCATTTACTCTTAGACAGTAACTTATTCTCCAAAGAAGTAGAGGAAAGCTGCCCATTTCCTCATAAATGAAGACCAGAATTTGGGGGATAGTGAATTTGTGCTTCTTTAACCAAAGTTGCTTCAAAGACAACCTGTTCAAAGCCTACCAACTGCTACTGTCACCCAAGGTAGATAAGCTGTTGTCCACAGCAGCACTTGAAAGGATTCTAAGAGAGAGGGGAATAGCTTAGACTCCTGAAGGTCTTGCTCCAGCTCTGTGTCTGACAGCACAGCAGTCTCAAGCCAAGAAGTTTGAAAGTTTCCAATTTAAACACTCTTATCACTGTGTAGAGTTCTGACAGCAATGCCCTGAGGGCCCCCTCCTGCCCATCAGTACACAGATATGTTATCATCATTTTCTATCATGTAAACTCAACTACTGTTCAAGTTACACTGATATGTGATAACTATACAAAGATGATCATCCATATCTGGTTGAAAACAGACATGAGCTTTGAGACTTTACTTGTACAGACTAGCCGAAAAGTCTGACTGGTAACCACCCTACTTGCATAGAGTCATCATGTCCTTGCTGCATTTGTTCTCAGATTGAACATATAGAAAAAAATAACAATACTTAAATAGAATTTACATATTTTCACTTAAAGAGAAGTACAGTGAAAATAAAAAAATCTGAACATGTTATTTTTATAGCTACACAAAATAAATGTGCATTTATATTCATAATAAGCTTCCTTATTAAGAACTTTAATTATATTGTAGAGAGCAAACTGGATTGTTTGGGGTCAGATTTGAACCATAAATGATTGGCCAATAGCCACACGGAAATAAAATCTTAAATCTTCAAGTATTGTTTCCCTCATGTAAACCACACGGTTAAGAACAGATACTAGATATACACACACACACACATGTATTTAAAAAAAAAAAAAGGATTCAGAAAAAGGATTCATAGAGTCACTGTCTTAGTTTGCACTCAGATAGCA
>JAVCKT010038099.1:0-11159 GCA_032273925.1 Rhynchotus rufescens | reverse complement strand
GACTCTAGCAGTGCCCTCCATTCAACAAATTCTCTTCCTGATACTGGAGGTCTATAATATCTGTATCTTTGGGTATCAGAAAACGATAATGTACAGAGAATTCATCCCATTTTTCACTTTGAAGTTACATACTACACAGAGGAACACTGGATGGAGGAGAGTTACGGGCAATAAAAGCTGCTGAATGATAACTCCTGAAAGAAAGTGAGACTTCATAGTAGTGGATAGACTTTGTCTATTGTTTTAAGAACTGTAAGCAGAACTGTATATTGAAAAGCTGTACAAATTGTTAATACACATCACAATGTAAACTTGTTTACATACATCACTACAACAAAGAGACATCTCTCCGGGAAATCAGCCTGTTAGTACTTCCCTGGAAGGCAGCAGACAGGCAAGGCTCTCCGCTTGCTTGGGCCAAGCTGCTTAGGCTGCCTCACTTCATCCCTTGTCGAAATGGGAAAGCAGCACTCTCCTGTCTCACACAGGTGCTGCCAGGGCAGCTGGCAGCTCCTGAGGTTTGGGAGGGATGCGAGCCACGAGATATTGCAGTTTAGTAGAAATTAAAAAAGAAAAAGGAGAGGTAGCTCAGTTCTGACCCACTATTTAAACAGAGCATAAGCAGCTCTGCAGAATAAATATGTAAGAAACTGGTAGAGAAAGAAAGGTCAGAGATTTGACACCACAAACTAATTCAGCTACTATTTCCAAAATGAGAGTTAGGACAGGCAGGTAGGCCTGGGAGAGGAGAGTTTCAAGTCCCATACAACTTTCTTATCTTTAATATAGTATCTTCATACCCTATCCCAGGGGGGACAGTGCTCAACACAGGGGACAGTGCTAGCAAAGCTTAAGAGGAGACATGTTGCTTTAGCTCAGTGAAGTGCACAGTAGAGCTCCCAGTGACTTCAGTGGTGTGAGCATTTCATGCATGGAGTTTTCCTTGGGTCCTCATTCCTGATAGCAAGATTTCCCCTGTAAGCCTTATTCTGTCGTGACACAGTGCCCTAAAGAGGGTGGGTACTCTTAGTCTCAGAGGCAGCTCCATTAAAAAATGGCATTTATCCTAGGGTAATATGCCAAAGTATTGTGCACGTCAGTCTCAGACAGGCACTGGCTTCTGGCATCAGAAAAACAAATGACCTGAAAAGACTGACAGGAATAGCAAACATATGCTGCAATACTGTAGTATCTGTAATAGATGCTGTGAAAGTCTTTGTAGCCTGATTTGTGCTTGCTCCTCTTTAGAAGGCAGGGACAGAAAGGGGGAGAGGCCCAGAAGATGGCTTTCTAGGACACGCTCACTGGCCACAGCCTGCGATCATACCTCGGGGGCAACAAAGTTGGCCGTGTAGCACGGAGTCATGAGCAGCCCGTTCTCTGCTCTCAGCTGCTTGGCAAATCCAAAGTCACAGATCCTGATGGAATCCGGGTTTCCTGACTCATCCATGTAGAGGATATTACTTGGCTTCAAATCTCGATGCACCACCTGAACAAGAGAGCGCAAGTGAAGAGAGGAGGTTACAGAGCACCCAAGGTTGGCTGCCTAGCTCTAAATTTCTGGTCTGTTGTTTGAGGTAGAGCAAAAGCTCTCACCTACAGTGTTTATGTTTTGAAAAAAGATTGCTTAGGACGCTCAGGCAAGTGCAAAAAAAAAAAGAAAAAGAAAAGAAGGTTAAAGTCTCTTAGGGTCAGAAAAAGCAACCCCTGCTAATGTATTAGCCATTGCAATGAAGGGCAGCTTTTCTGAGGGCTGTCAGAGGGGACTGCTGGACAAACACAATGTGTCCTCTGCAGATGCTCTGCGACGCCTTTAGAAGGGGCAAGAACCACACAGCTGTCTGTGAGGGCAGCACATTGGCCCTGCTGGCCCAAGTGTTCCAGCATCACCTGGAACCTGTCAGTCCTATTTTGTCACTTAAAGAGATGGGAGAAAGACCAGTTAGAAGAAGAAAATGCACAAAGGTCTCCTTGGCATGTGTCTGTTCAGACAATGTTCAAACCTGAAGGGAGAAATTATTTTTCATCTTTTCCCTTCCAGAAACCCCTTTGGGTAGCTCTGCAGCTTCAAGTTGCCGTGTTTTACTGGAGGTGCTGCATTTCTGTGGTGGGAAAGTGGCCTTTATTGATTACATCAACACTGAAAAACCATCATAAAAACATATAAGCCCAAGCACAAAATGAACTCGTTTTAACCATGAAAGTGAAAAAGCAGCAGCTATTTTACTAGTTACCCAAACTGTCTGTCACTGAAAAGTAGAAAAAGAGTTTTTCAAATTGTTTTAGGTAGAAAGCTCAACTGTTAAAAATTTGCTTTTAACAGTATGTCAAAAAGCCTTCCAATTATCCACACAAATTGATACTTAGTTTTGAAAACTGAGCATTTGATTCACTGTCTCCCAATTCTGATATTCTGTCTCAAATTTTGTTAACAAATGGATGGAATAATGATTGTGAGGAAAAAAAAAAGCAGTATCTCAAAAAGGTACATGGACTTGAAAATCAAAGTAATTTGGGGAAAAGTATCATTTAAACACACTGCAATTGAGTTGGGAAATGTCTAAAAAGTCTTTGACAGTATTTCATGAACTAAATTTTATTATAAACATTGAAAATAATTAAATATTTATTTTTTTTTTTTTTTTTTTTTTTTTTTTTTTTTTTTTTTTTAAGGAAAAACCCTATTTCCATTTCAGCGAAGCAAAATCCCAGCTCTTTGCTTTTCCCAGGGGCCAGATTCTGAGCAGGCCGATCCAGAGAAGCGAGAAAGCAATGCTTACGCCCTGGGAATGCAGGTAGTCCACGGTCCTGGCGATGGTGCAGAGCACGGCGCTCGCCTCCCGCTCCGAGAAGCACTTCTGCCGCAGGATGCGGTCCAGCAGCTCGCCCCCTCGCATCAGCTCCATCACCAGGTACACGTACTTGCCATCGTCGTACACCTGCAGGGGCACAAACACACGTTCTGCACGCCTCGTCTCCGTGGCGGGGGCTTCCTCAGTCGCCCTGCTGACTTGCTTGAGCCAGGCATGCAGGCAGAAAGCGTGAGCTCACGGGCGGGGGGAATCTGCTTTTTGAACTTATCATCCGAAAAGGCAACTTTACAATATGACTTCATCGTCACTTTTTTATCATGTCTGTAGCAACTTGCTGGCTTGTCTGCACAGAAATGCAGTTTTCATGATATGCTGTCCTATCAGCAGAGTAGACCAAACTGCTAAAGCAGCAGCACTCCATACAGCTTGAAACATCTGCTCCTTCTCAGAAATGTTCTCGCTTTCCAGTTCTACAAGGTAACATTTGCCGTTTTAAACATCAATATTTGCCCCTTGACTCATGATCAGCTAAATGAACTGCATTATCCTGTTGGCCAAGACTTAATTCCAATGATATCATACACTCCATGTTTGCAATTCTGGTGAATATATTGTTGACATCAGCTGCAAAATGTATTTACTTTCAGTGTCAACAACATGGGGCAAAAGACTTTTTTTTTTCTAAATTGGAAGATGGCCATTTTCATGTCACAATCTTTTATTTGAAGTAACAGATGATGTTACAGTCATCGGCGCTAAGCATTTTTGGAATGAATACAAAGCATTTTTAATGCAAATTTTAAGATACTCTCCAACACCCAGGAGTTAGGTGAGACCTTCCCAAGGACATCTGATTAGAAGTCGTCTTATATACTTCTCTAAGGTTTGAATGATGAAGTAGTAGCCACTGATACGAACAAGATTTTTGATCTTTAAACGCTGAATCTGATTCAGTGAAGCCTATTCTTCATATAAAGTATTAGAGAAATGCTCTTCTTGTCTTCTGAGGCTGATCGAGTGAAATGGAAAGGCTCTCTGGCATTAAAACATCATCAAAGGAAGCCACAGTGGCCTTAGTTCTCTTCTTCTCCATCAAACAGACACCACAGGCTGGGTAGGAACCTCCCATGCCCAGCAGCACCACTGTGTGTGTTGAACAGTTTCCTCTGAAATACCAGACTGATGAGATCTCATTTCTCAAACTTACTGGTAAACCAAATACATTTGTTGTTCTCTAGCACTGTGGCCCTTCAGTTTTATTTACACAGTATTTGGAGATTACACGACCAGAATAAACTGAATAATCTTCCCAAATTTTATTCAGTATGTTGTTAAAGTCCTATTATTTCACTGTTAATGGGTCTGATATTAGTTTGGACTGGCAATTAGAATGGAAATTTTTCCAGATATGGAGTAGCAGGTGAGACTGATATTAAAATGTGAATTGCTCAGTGTTGAAGAACTCAAAGACTACTCACATCCTTCAGAGTAATGATGTTCGGATGCTGCCCATACCGCAAGAGGATCTCAATTTCTTCAGAGGGGTCTCTCTTGCTCTTGTCAATTATCTATAATAAATGAAGCACCGTGTAGTCAGATGGCAAGAGGTACCAGCTGGCAACAGAGCATTAAACAAGCAATTTCTACACTTTAAACAAATTAATATTTTAAATTCTTCTCTTAATCATCATTCTAAGCAAGGACAGCTCAAACCCTGTGAAAATGAGAGCCATGTTGACTATCTGCCAAAACCAGATGGAGCAATTAGTTTACATTCTGAAAGCTTAGGCCTTCTTTTTCATGCCGTAGCTTTGTTTGCCCATAAATAACGGGAGCAATGAGAAGTGTCGTTTAGAGAAAGAAGGAAAAAAAAAAAGGAACAGTTTTTAAATAAGAATACTTTTGAAATGACATCTTTGGCATAAAAATGTATACATTCGTAGTCCTGTCATATGCTTGTATGTCTCCTGGTAAATGAATAAGCATTACTTGTCAGCTTGGTTTGCCAGAAATGAGAACACAGGGGCACGCACCGTCAGCACGGAGCTGAGCTGAGCCTACTGCTAACGCCTTGACGCTTTGTGCCACGCTCCTGTGAAGAGCAAGCGAGTGGCCTATGGCCATACAGCCCAACCCTGCTCATGACTGGGCTGGAAAGGTATCTACACCAGCTTCCCGTGGTCAGAGCAGGTACACATCCTCGGCATTATCGGAGAGCACAGGGAGGCATGAAAACATTTTGTTCTACAAGCAGAAAGGCTCAAAAAGATTACACGTGCTCTCCAAATGGCAATACTGCATGCTCTTAGCAGGGCTGTGACTTCTCGTAACACTTTTGTTGCCTGTTTTTGAGAGAGCTTCAGTCATTTGCCCAGTTGAAAGCGCTGCTTAGTGACTTGTATTTCGTAGATGGAAACAAAACAAAACATAGCTACAAAATAATTCAAGAAGTCTCTGTATTTTGCAATCTCAAACACAACTGCACAATGAGTGCTGAAAGACTCATTCTATTAGAAACCTCATTAGGAGAAAAGGAAGTATTTTGGCATGAATTTTGTACTGCTAGAAAATGGCACTGGTGCTTTAGAGTAACAGGGAACAAGAATGGCCGGCATTTTCAGAAATCTGTATTTCCATTATTGATTTGGATTTCAAGACATCCAACCATATATGTGGTTAGTTATGTGAAATAACAAGGCACATAGTAGCATTCACAGGGAAATAAACCTTTTTTCAAAACAAAAAAAATTTTTTTTTTAATTGGCATAAGTGTCTGGTTGCTTTTACATGCATTTTCCTGGCTTAATTACAGTGACATGGTTTAAGTGCATGTCTAGAATTTAACCTATCAGCTGTAATAGGGCAGAGGTGAACAGACATCACGACTGACATGCATTTACAGTGCTAATGATGGTCAGTGGTTGTCCATGACTGAATTTGAAGCCATATCAGTGACTCAGTTCCGTATCAGCTGCAATGTGAGAAGTGAAAATAAAACTGGGCACTGACGTCGGCAAATGGCCATTATGGTCATTTCAATAAATGACAGGAAAAATTAAAAAATAGGTAAGTGAAAAAAAAAAACTAACAATTTTTCTTCAGAATAATATTGTTCACCCAGTTATGCAGAGACTGTCTTGAAAAGCCAGTGACATCTGGGATGAATGACTGCTCTACACAGAGCCACAGCAACTAAATGTGATTGTCCCAGTCAACCAACAACTCTAATGTACAAAAAGACACTTGGGGCACTCGGGGTGATCTCCCCGACTGGAGCCAGCTGATGTAACAGCTCCTGTGAAGCTAATGGAGCTACACAAGCACATGCCTCGTACCTCTCAAGGTCAGCCTGCCTGGTACAAACTAGACAAATTTACGGCAGCAGGCATTCCTATTACTGTATGAGGTGTTACTATCACTATGCTGCTGTAGCAAGTGATATATTCTGTTATATTTTCTTAAGAAAGGAAACATTGTGGAGAATTTTAAGTAACTGCTAACAATGAAGGAATATAAAAGTAAATAGTGCCTGAAAAAACCCATACCCAAAACAGTCTTAGCTATTGATATAAAACTCACCATAACATGATCTGAAGCAGACAGATAGTAATTTAATAATAGCAGCAGTAGTTGATATGTAATGCTTCTAATTTACAACATGCTGCATAAATATGCATCTCAAAGCACTCCTGCTAAACAGGCACGCTTTTTACTTTAATGTATGCACAAACTGCGATGCAGTGATTAAATGGACAAGCCAATGACAGACTAGTGTCCCGAATTCCTGTCCCCTGGGCAGTCTGGCAGGACAGGCTGGAACATTTTTTTTCTTCCTTCACTGCAACAGACTCTTACCCCGATGGTCCCTTTCTCCAGTGCCCTTGTGACCTAACTCGAGCCATGACTGACAAAACAGCAAAGGAGGAGCTGCAGTTGCAGCACCCGTAGCAGACATTTCTCTTCATTTCCAAACAACTGCAGGACAGAGAGTTTCTTTCTTCCTCTGCTGCAGTGGCCACAGTGGCAAAACTCTCATTCTGCCTCCTTGAACATCCCCTGCAGCTTCACTACAGAGAGAGCTGGTTTTTTCTGCTCTTTCTCTTCAGAAAGTATTCTCACCTATGTTAAAACTTCAGCCAGACTTAAAAAGAGCAGAGCAGCCATTTCTGAACAGTTCTGACGGAGGCTGCTGCCTCCTTGGACAAGTGCATCACAAGAGGAGGTGCTGCATTCAGAGGACGTTTGTCAATCATGCCCTAACCAAGAGCTAGAATGAGCTCCAGGAAAACCCTGGCCCAGGAGGCCTCACTTAACACAGGCACAACCTAACGTAGGAGACACACTGCCGGCTCCCAGGGATTTTCAAAAGCAGCTTTGGAATTCTCCGTAAGTGCCAGAGATGTAAGTGTGCAAAGGGAATGGCTTCACGGGGCAGTTTTTAGCTCAGTCCTTTCCGTGCAGCTTTCCCCCCCCCAATGCCCTGTATGGCTCCCCAGGGCAGCCCCGCTGCTTGGCGCCGCCCTGGGCGCCGCCCCGGCGGCACCGTCACCCCCGCGCCCTCACGCAGCGCCGCGGCTCCTGGTGCCCCAGCAGCCACTCTCACTGCAGGCGGCAGCACGGCGGGGCAGCTGGCGGGGCAGCGCCTGCCCAGGGGCGGCCTGGCAGGGCTGCGGTGCCGCCAGGCCGTGCCCCAGGGCGCTCGAGCTCCGCTGTGCACAGCGAGGCCCTGCTGGGCTGCGCCGGGGCCCCAGGTGAGGAGCCCAGGGCCTCCACGTGCGATAGTGCCTGACCCGCCTAGAGAAGATGCAAAGATCTCCAGGCAGTCTTATATCTCTTGGCAGCTCCGTAACATTAAGCTGTTCTTATGATGATTATTATTATTTTTAGAGCGATAAAGATTTTTCAGCTTGAGTTTTTCCTCCACTGACACATGGTGGCATGAGAACATCCCAACCACTGGCTAAGGAATTGAGACAGGTGACACTCCAGCTTTTACCACCTTACTTAGTGCATTAAACAATCTAATCCTGTTCTCTTCCTAACCACCACTTTCATCTACCCAGTTATTCAAAGGAGCTTCAATGTGAGTAGGAGCAAAGCTGTGATGAGTATACGGTATCTCCAAGCTGTAGCCAGAACCTAGGTAGAAAACTGCAGGAGAGCCCATGATCAACACAAACACCTCTTCCCCAACCCTACAGGTTACCTACACACACACGCTCACATACAAACTCCTATGTGGGGTGGATCAATGCCAAGATCTACAAAGCCACCTGTACTGTAATTCAAGAGGTGTTCTCCAAGTGAGACAGAGTGCCAGAGCAGGGGAGGGCTGCGTGAGAAACGGCAACACTTGTCCCTGGCTTGTGGGAACGGGTCTACACAGGCTCCTCGTGCAGCCCTGGGAGCTTCTCCCGCGCTGCGGGGCCTCTGCTCTCACTGTGCTGAGCTCAGCCTGGCTAGCAGGGACACATGGAGGCGTCATGGCCTTTCCAACAGGCCTTCGTCAGCAACGAACCACTGTCAGGGCAGACACCCACAACGGGCACTGCGCCCAAAACCTTTCCTTTCCTTTCCTTTCCTTTCCTTTTTCTTCACCTTGTTCCTGGCATGGAAGTTTAATTCACCTCCGGTTCTGAAGATCAGCTCTACTGCCAGTCCGGCCCTGCAAGCAGAAAGGCTTCAGCTCCGTGCCCTGAAGCAGCCCGGGCAGGTTACGATGCAGACCTGGCAGGGCACGTGGCCCGTGCCGGGCAGCACCTTGGCACCTTCCTCCTGTTCCGGGGTAACTCAACAGCTGCCAGAGCTGCTCCCTCAGGCTGCCCAGAGACGCCCTGCGAGGGCAGCCCTTCACTGGCTACACCGCTTCAGCGAGAGCCAAGGGCTTCACTGCTTCCTACCTGATTATATGCCAGAGCCTGTAATTTTACAAAGAAAAAAGCACTAAAAATTATGGGTATGGATACAAGGCAGAGAGGGGAATGGGACTGCAGTCCTGCTCCCTTTCTATGGCAGGACATACATGCTGTGGCATATGCCCTTATGCAGTACCTGCTCTTATGCAGAATTAATACTATATTTTTTTTTAACCATAATTTTCAAGCTCTACTGTTAGGTGCCGGAAATCTAAGTATAATTGCTCAAATTTTACATAAGCAATGACTTCCTTAAACTTTAAGCTAATTAAAAACTGAGCGAACCTGTATCTTTGAAACCTCTGAAACATTGTTTTTGGTAACAAAGAGCTCTTTGCATTCTGGTAACTCTGCATTTTCTTTGACACTTTCTGTCTTGCATGAAGACAGTCTGGTTCTCCTCTCCTGCTCCCTTGGATGGCCCATGAACCTTCCCCAGCTCTTTATGTGCACAGAATGATATCTTTTCTTTTGGCAGCTCATTTTGACTTGAAGTCAACTAAAATGCATGCACAGGATTTGGAAAAGGTTTTTTTTTTTCCCTCCTGTTTTCTACTTCCAGTCCTGAGGTTATGAGTACTGTGAAATGATCCTGTTTTTCTACTTCTCTCTGTAGATGAGTGGTGAAGAACAACAACTTGGAAAGACATCATAACATGTAAAAAGCTTAACCAAAAATGTAACAAGAGCTTGGTTGTACTTTGTCACAGAAAAGCTATGAAGCAAGTGGGTTTTCTATTGTACTTTAGAAAAATAAGAAACTGAGGCATGGAACAAATACACTTCTCTCTATGTACTAGACACCCAGGGATTTCTTAGAAACTCATCTGTATTATTGATGGATGAAACAATTCCAGAGTAAAGTGGGCTCACTTCATACAATAGCGTCCTTTGTTCTAAAAGATTTTTGTTCTTTGACTAACATATCCTTTGTGTATTTTACTGACTAGCTGAAAGAAAGCTGAATATTTTCTCCCTGGAGAATTTAGGGTAAAAAAAACGCATGATATTTTAAAACAAGTTAGGCTCCATCAAAGAATAATACCAAGTTCTCTATCGTGGAAAGAAGGCTCAGGAGAGGATAACTATTTCCAAAATCCCAATGAGCAAGTCTGGACAGTTTTACAAGTCTTCTGCATGGGAAAGTCACGCAACTGTTCCTAACTAGGGAGTATTCAACATCTCCAGCCTTGCCACAGTGGACTGATGAGCACTAAAAAAGAATATTGATACAGTTCTGTGTGGCTCAAACATGGCCAAAAGAGCTACAGCAGCAACATATGCATGTATTTATGTCCGTATGTATATTTATACTTATATAAAGAAATTCTGAAGACCTTCATATAACCAGGTAACAGAAACAGTCAGGCAAAACAAAGCAGAACGAGGGGGGAAGGCATTTGCTGGTTACAATTTTTTCAAGGAATTAGTCTGCCTCCAAATGTTTAGATAAATTTCTTCTTCTGGATATAGCTATGCCATTAGCAGATGTTTGGTAACAACTACCAGCTGGGATTTATGGCTTTCCCAGCCCTGACATAGATGCAGCTTGTGAGAGCCCTCCCTAATCTTCTCCGGGCAGAATTAGCCTTGTTAATACAAACTGCCTTTTTAAGCAGCTGAAATGCGCCTGGGTGAGCTGTGTGAGGAGGACCACCACACTTCCCACACGGAGCCCGTCATCACTGCCCATGGGAGGCTGGAAAAAAGGCACGAGGGCTGAGGTGACAATTCAGCCTATCTGGAAAGGGAACATTTGTGTAGAGCCTAAAA
This sequence comes from Rhynchotus rufescens, assembly GCA_032273925.1. NCBI lineage: Eukaryota > Metazoa > Chordata > Aves > Tinamiformes > Tinamidae > Rhynchotus > Rhynchotus rufescens. The sequence continues at coordinate 658 of JAVCKT010038099.1, read as the reverse complement.
GAGAGAGAGCAAAGCGACAGAGTGAGCCAGAAGGCAGAAGAGAAGCACGAGATGCACGGATGGGAACGGCACCGAGACGGGCCGAGGAGCAGGGATGGAGCTCAGGCTTGGCAAAGATGGAGCTGGGAGCGACGGGGCTGCCTTCTGCCCCTCGGCCTGCCTGTGCTGCCAAGGGGGGGCTCTGCACATCTGTAATGGGCAAACAAGGCTGCGCTGGAAACAAACCAACCCAAACTGCTTGGCTCTAGTGCATCTTTTTCCTCTTAAGTGGAAAGGAAGACACAAAACCTTTATCTAATCCTATTGCTCAAAATGGGCAACAGAAACCACATTCCTTCCTCGGTCTCCCTTCCTGAGGAAAATCACACTAACTGTGCCCAGTGCTGGCATGCTGATTTAACACTGTGCGTGCCACCACCATGGTCTGTAGCAAAGATTCTCCATTTTATTTTAATGGATTTTTTCCACTGGAAACCTTCCACTTGCACAGGAATCAGACAGCAGCAGCAGGAGGCTTTAGAAGTGCACTCTGCTGCATTGACACAGGAGAAAGCGGGTTGAGAGGCTTTGACACAGGAGCTCTGGCGGGTCCTGCAGGAGCATATATGATATATATATATATATATATATATATATATGCACATATATATGATGGCAC
>JAVCKT010038098.1:0-30753 GCA_032273925.1 Rhynchotus rufescens | reverse complement strand
GCTCAGCGCCCCGCCATGGCGCTGCCCGCGGCCGCGCTCCGCCGCGCCCGCCGCCTCCTCATCGACTGCGGCAGGAGGCAGCGCCGCGCGCCGCCCCGCGCGCCGCTATATCGGGCCGGCAGCGCCGCCTCCCCGCCTGACATCATGGCGCCCCCGCGCCCGCCGCCCGGGGCCGCCCCGCGGCACAGCGGCCGCCGCGGCGCCTCCTCACAAACCCCGCTGCCCCTCAGGGAAGGGACCCCGCGCAGGGGAGGGTCCCCGGCGGGAGGCCCCGAGCCCTGCCTGCTTCACCGCCACCCAGCGCCCCAGGGCCGTGAGGCGACATCGCGCCCCGGCCATGCTCCCCGCACCCCTGTGCGGCCGTTGTGGGCTCTCCTCCCTGAGCGGTGCCTCGTGCATTGGCCCCCGGCACGCGGAGGCTTCCAGACCCCTCACAGTGTGGACAGACGCGGGGCCCGTGCGTCCCCGAGGCTCAGGAGACAGGCGCGCAACGCCGTGATCAGAAGGCAACGCACCCAAGGATATTGGGTAGAGGGGGAGAAGTTTTAGTGGTGACTAAACTACCTGCAGCTTTGGGGGAACAGGAGGAACGACCGACAGTCGGGGTCCCCCTGAGCTGGCGCAAGGCTGCAGCTCGAGGCACAGAGCGGCCCGGGGGACCCGAGCGGCTGGGAGACACCTCGGCCTTCTCCCGCCTTTGATGCCAAAGGCAAAGCGGTAAGAAACAGATCTCGTTTGCTCAGGTCCTCACGTAACCCTGGGTTCTGTTAATCCACAAGGTGAAAATGGAGTAATTCAAATATGGAGCAGAAAGAAAAGCTTTGGATGAATAAGCAGCCCAGCGCCAGCGTGACGTAGGACATGAGAGGCAGCGTGTGATCCCTCACGGACCAGAAACATAACGTATAAACGGGGCAAATCACAGCGAGCAGTGCGCTTGCAGAAACATACGGACACGAGCCCAGCCGCGAGCAGGGAGTCGGGAAGGCACAAAAGGGCAAGGACTGCTTTCCGCATGGGAGCCGCTGGCCGCCCCAAGGAGCTCACACCGCCACCTGCGCAGGCTCTTCCGCTCGTGGAGGGAGTCCCGCTTTCCCATCCCTTCGGGCATTGAGCTAAGCCGTGAGAATTCCTTAGATCTTCCCGCCTCGATCCTGTGTGCGGGTGCTGGAGAGCAGGTGCCGGGCGGGAACGGGTCAGTCCCGTGTGCTGCTCTGTGCTCAGCTACTTCAGTGCTGCTGCGAGCACGGACCCGGCCCAAGAGGTCCTTGTGCAGCCACAGCAGGGGAAACAAAACAAATATATGGGGATACATTGAAGGTAAAGACAGGCCAAGCCTTTTAGCTGATTTTTCCTTTTTTTTTTTCCTAAGCAATTAGAGGGGAAAAACAAAGGTCTATTTCTGTGCTTAAATATTTTGCCAGGCATAGCAAGTTTTGTTCTTTTAAAATGCAAACAAAAAACCAGCAAAACCAACAGAAAGTTCTGCCCTTTCTCTGGTGTAGTCCCTAGAAGACCCAGCTGGAAATATCCCAGAGTGGCTACCGGCAGCATCAGTAAGGCACAGCACAAAACCAGGGTCAACGCATTGGACTTTTTCCTGTAGAAAAGGGCTCTCATTAAGCTTCCTCTCATAGAAATGATGTCCTCCCTTTTTTTTCTGCACTCCAGAACACTAAAGAATTTCTACAGCAGAAAATAAAGAAAATTCACCTATTTTTAGGCAGCAGCGTAACAGAAAGCAGAGGAAACTTGAGACATGCAAACAGATACGGTCTAAGTGACAACACCAGTGCTGGCAATTCCCAGGCTATAAGGCAGGAATGTGTCTCCCCTCACCCTCTTTTGGACCGCTCTATCCCACATTTCTCCCTCTTGGAGCTCTCCCTTGTTCATTCCCATCAAAGTGCCTCTCTTGGAGAGGTTAGTCCAGGCTGGCTTCAAAGCCATGTTGGCTGCTGCAGGCTGAGTTTTGGAGCTCTCCAAGGATGGAGATGGCAGCACTGTTCTTGTCCCTGTCCTGGGGCTGCATCAGTCTCACTGAGAAGAATATTTTTATGTATCTAATGGAAATTTCCTTGCTTCAGCTCATGCTCCTAGCCGCTGCTCCCGAGAAGAGCCTGGTGTCACGCAGCCTGTAGCGCCCGCGGGCGCTGGAGGGTCTCCCAGCAGTTTCCTCCTTGCCCTCTGCTCCCTTCCCCGTGGGTGGTTTGGGTCTCTGCCCTGCGCCCAGTTCCCCGCAGGAGCTGGGGGCCTGGGTGGTGTGTGGCGGGGGCGGCCGCCGCCGTGCCGAGCTGCTTCGCGCCGTCGGATCCGGCGAGACGGCTCCGCTTGGTGCCAGGCGCAGTCACGCGAGCCAGACAGATGCTCCCCGTCGCTTCCCCATGGCAACGGCCTGCGGAGGCGCGCGGGGGCGAGCGGCCCGCGGGGGCAGCGAGCCCCAGCTGCCTCCGACGGGCCCGGCCTCGGCCTCCCGCTGCCGAGCGCCCTGCGTCGCAAGGGAGCGCAGCCCAAAGCCCTTCAGAGACACACAACTCGCTGCCCTCCTTGTGCGTGCAGAGGTGGAACAAGCAAAGTCCCAAAACAGGCAGAATTCATCCGAGCCTGTGACAATTTTTATCTATGTAAATGTGTCAGACTTGAAAAATCCAGTATTTCAGCATCCTGTCAAAGCAAAAAGCTCCTGTCTGTCCTGTAGGAAACCCACAGTCTTGGATCTGTATAGGTCCAAGGCTTAGATCAGGCCTAGCTCAGACAAGACTTCTTTCTCAGTCTTGAAGAATATAGTCTTTTTAGGTTTAGAATTTTTTTTATTTTCCAAAAAAGGAAGAGACCTTTGCTCTGATAATTCAAATGTAAAAAGGCAACCAGGCAGGCAAGCCAGAAACAGTTTCAGGAGCACCACACAAAGGGCAAAGGTAAGAAATAAAAACTGCTTCAGACAGAGCAGGGCACAGGAGAGCCTGGAGGGCCACAAGCTGGCCAAGACATAACAGGAGCGTCAGTGCTAGATATGGCCAGAACAGAAAAACAAAGCGAATATTTCACATCTGTGATCAATGAGGAAAAGCTCAGAGAAGCTCCCGGGCTGGTTTTTTTTCTTTATATGGACATGGCATAGGATTTGGCTCACGCTTAAGTGTCAGCAGAAGAACAGACAAACCCGAGTGTGCAGATTCACGAGGCTGAGGCGGCTGTTGCTTAGCTTTTCCTTGAACTGGGTAATGCCTCCTAAATCTACAGTTCATTAGAGGAGTCCATGAGCATGTGGTATTGCCTCTGTAGACTCCCCAAAGGTCTGTCAGAAAAGTCTTTTGCAGAAATGCAGCTGAAGAAGGCTAAAAGGAAAGGGCTTGGAGTGGATATTTAACTGGGGGCTAAAGGATTTTTCAAAGATTTCTCCAAGTTGGGTTCCTAAATGGAGGGAGCTCCTTTGCAGAGCCCCACAGGACGCAGTGATGGGCCCTGCACACTTCAGCATATCCATAAACAGCCTTGAAAAGGAGTTGAAAAATGGGCTGACAAACTTTGCTGATGATGCTAAGATCCTCAGGGTCACAAACACATGAAACACTGTAAAGATCTGAAGCAAGCCCTGACCACACTGATTAACTAGGTAATGGAATGGCTGGGGACGTCCAGTGCAGGTAATTACACCGATAAACCCACCTACATTCAGTGGCACAGTGCTGGGCTCTGCCCAGACCCTCACCCACGGAGCTGGGCTGTTTCTCTCCCCAGTTTGTTGGAGCATCATCCCCAGCCGAGCTGCGCTTGGGCGTCGTGTGCCAGTCGCTGCCTTTGCTTGGAGCGCGGCCACAGCGAGTGGGACGGGCTCAGGGTGGCGAGGAGCTGCCGAGGGCGCCGGAGATGGGCGGTGCAGGAGCCCTTGGGCAGAGGCATCGGCTTCATGCCCTCTGCTCCCACTGTCCTGCACAAAACACCTGCCCCGAGCGCGGGGACAAGGGAATGACAAAGCACCGACCTGAAGAGCCCATCAGATTGATGTGCCAGCGTCACCAGCGGAATGACCCGGTTCAACAATTCCCACTCGTCCCAACAGCCCAGAGAGGTGGTGATGAAACACGGGTGGCGGGGGACCATCAGCCCCTGAAGGTGGGAGCTGGATCCAGGCTCTTGTGCTCCCCTGGGCTTCTCTTCTTTCTTTGCCTTTTGAGTTTCAGGGTCGTAGAAAGACTGTATGGGACCTCCAGGGAGCTCTGCCAGCTCCACGCGGGTCTCGCATCAAGGCTAATCCTGTGGGCTTTCCCGTGCCCAAAGCAGGAGGGCCCCTGAAGTGGCGCTTAGTGACTTGGGGGACCTGGAGTTTCCCATTTCCAACCTGCTGCCATCAGTAGGAGCTGAGGGAGCTGTCAGGGTTAATCTGGGAGGCAACGCCGGAGGGCAATGGGTATTGTTTTATGTTCAGTCACACTGAGAATCCCAAGGTCTCTCACATACCAAGGGGTGACTCTGAAATATCATCCAGCCACCTCCCTGCTCAGTTAATGTAGCCATTCCAAGATGTTCCCCATTGAATTGATCGATTAGAAACTCACTCTAATGAGACACTAAGAAAATAACTTTCCCAACACTGGCATAATTAAAATTAGGCAATACATCATGGGAGCAGTATCAAAGCCAACGCGTTGGAGTTAGCCAAGAATTGGGGTCTTGCTTTGAGTGGATTCATTTGGACAGGGCCCTTCGACAGCGGCCAAGCACCGAGCGCCAGCAAACGAGGGCTGGTTGAGCCGCAGCCCCGCAGGGCCCCCGGCGCTGGAGAGCTGAACGAGCAGCGGTTCGGAGCCGTCACGCCTGGCAGCAGGACGAGGCACCACCTGCCATCCCGAGTGCAAGACCTAACCTGCAGCTACCAGGCCCGGCCGCAGCCTCTGCGCCTGCCTTCCCGTTCTGTGACCCGCGGCAGGGCAGACGGAGCCGGCCTACGAAGTGAAGATGTAGAGGGAGCCTGTGCTGACCCGGGGGTGGAGAGCACAGGAAGCTGGGCCCTGCCAGGGCTCCGGGAGCCACTCCACCCTCGCAAGCGGCCGCTAAGGACAGGCAGGATGGGCCTCCACGTGGCACCTTGGCACAAGGCGCCAGCCCCACTCCCGCTACGGGGCAGTGCCGGAGCCAGCGCCGGCGGCCCCGGTGGGAGGCATCCCGCCGCTTACAGAACGTTACGTTGCTGCCCTTTTCATTACGTTGCCCAGCAAACGTTCCCATGAAATACAGGCCTAATTATCTACCCACATTCGGATCACTCTAAGCTGCAATTTTCTGTTCCTCTGTGGACTTTGCTTTCCTGCTGCGGGTCCCATGATTGAAATACACTCAATTAGCTGCTACTCAGCTGGCTGAAATCTTGAGCTGTCTTCCCGAGGCTGCTTCATCCAGGTCTACCTGGCATTATAAAAGCCAGACAACACAAGCTCACACACACGCACGTGGGGACTGAGGGCTTGCGCTGGGAAGTGCTGAACCAGCCTGTCCTAAAACACAGCCCCAGAAAGCTAACATGGTTTTCTAAACACAAACCTGAGGTGACACAAGGGAGCCGGGGCCTGCAGCTGCTCTTGCCTGGCAGCCTCTGGACTGGGGGGGCCACTGGGAGCCACCAGAGTCACAGCCCCACAGTCTGGGGGTCCTCAGCAGGGCGACCCTGTACCATCCTGCTGGGGCCTGTGAGCTGCACCCAACCAGCAAGGAGTTTCACGGCCCTGGTCCTCCAGCCTGGAGGAGCCATGAGCAGCCCTGCAGGTGCCGGCTGTGCCCGTAGCTATGGGGGCTCTGCAGGGATGGGATTCCCAAAACAGCCTCCCGACGGGGTCTGGTGCTGATTCATTGCTCAGGGCTTACTCAGGTTTGCTCCATCTCAGTACTTCAATGCTTGGCAAAACAACACTCTGACTTGGTGTTGGCACTGGCGCTTCCTAGGAAAGTTCAAGTTTCAGGTGCACGCGTTGTGTTTAAGCGAGAAGAAAACAAATCTCATATCAAGAAGAGCTTGCACAAACACGTCCCTGTAAGGACCATCAGTCCAAGGCCCTGCTCCGACCTGCCCCACGTGGAGCCTCTCCGGCCAGCGCGGGGAGGGCTACCCCACGGGTAGCAGCAGCATCACAGGGGCTGCATTTACACGTCCCTTCCTGATGGATGGAGAGGAACGACCGGCGATGGCTGTGACAGGAGGAGGCGGGAGAGGACACGGGGGCAAGGAGAAGTGAAGCAAAGCTTCAAATACATAAGAGGCTGAAAGAAGGTCTATAAGATGAAACAATAACCCACGGCCAGCCAAACCCAGACACAAAGAAGCCGTCACCCAAACAGAATAAAACAAAATAAACCTTAATGATTTCACAGGTCCAGATCGCAGACCTAGAGAGGCACTCAGTTATTTTGGTTGCAGAGAACCTCTGGCGCGGTCTCCGGGGCACCGTCCTGCTCAGGGCAGGGCTGACGCACAAGGGTTGTCCAGGCAAATCTTGAGTACCTGTGAAGACGGAGGTGCCCTAGCAGTTCTGCAGCACACGGGCTACTAAGCAAGCGCTCCACGTTTCTCTCCTGCATTTAGGAGGCAGCGGGAAGGCGGGAACGCAAGGCACGAGGATGGTGAAACCAGCTGTGGTTTGCGAGCTGCTAAGCGAGATCTGCTCAGGTAACATCTGTGGGGTGCGCAAACAGCCGCCAACTTGCACCCAAGCGGAGCGCGGAGAGGAGCCGCGGGGCTCCGTGGGGCCGGCAGCCCCACACCGCGGCTCGGGGACGGGAGAGCACCCGGCCTCAGCCCACAGAGCACGGAGGATTAAAAACCTACCCACCACGGCGGCCTAATGGAAATGTCTTGTCAAATGAGCCTCAGCTCAGCCGCTGAGAAAATTACCGGTTTGCAGATAAAGGTTACTGTGCAGCCATTATTTGCTTAGCTTTTGGCAATGTGTTTGACTTAATATCATATGACACCCTAATTACAAATTTAGCGCTATACAGCCCCAATAAGGGCCGGTGCTGAGCAGATGCTGAGCTGCTAACCCATCTCCCAAACAAGGAGCCCTGCTGAATGGAGCTGATTGCGGGAGCCGGCCCCAGCCTGCCACTAATCAGTGTTTTCCTCCCTGATGGAGGAGCCGGCCCAAAACACAGCTGATGAATCAAGCAGCTGCTGCAAGCCCCAGGGGCAGCCAATACCACAGGGAAGGTAAACCAAGGGAGCAGAATCTTCTCCGTAGGCAGATCCTGTTCAGCTGGGCAGCACAGAAAGGGGCCACCTTGCAGATGGGGACGACAGAAATGCCTTGTGCCAGAAGGCTGCAATATGAAAATAAAGCAACTAATATCTGGATGCCAGGGCAGAAAGGCAGTGGGGCTGGAGGCGAGCAGGGAGCGAGCTGGGCTGCAGTGAGCTGGCCCGTCCCACGGTGGCAGGTTCCTCCGAGTATTTGCCCTGCGCTGGCACCAAGCGCCTGCTTTTCTCCAGAAGAGGGAAAATCTTCTGAATTCTTGCGCTGAGGCTTTGCCTGCTCCCCATCCGACGATTGCAGCTGGGAAAGGCCCTGCTCTGCCTGCGTTTTCCCCCCCATTGGCCACCTCGCTGGAGCCAGCGCTGTGCCCCAGTCTGGTGGAGGGGAGCTCGGCTCCATGCGCATCTCCGGGCCGGCCCGGCAGGTTGGGCAGGACACAGAGGGCCCTGGGGCGGGCACTGCCAGCACAGGGCATCGCGCAGGGCTGCCGGGACCGGGGTGCGACCCACACACGGCCCAGCAGGACTGGCAGATGCGGAACAGGCTGCAGAGACGGCTGCGACATCCAGAGCTCGGCTGCGGAGGACGAGGGAGGGAAAACACGACCAGTTACTCAGAACAGACTCTTAATCTCTCATCATTTTCCCTCCATCTTCCCCAGTGTGCACTGGGGGCCATTTCCCAGCACAACAGGGCGCAGAGCGGACAGAGCAGCTCCGTTCAGCACAGGCGGCAGCGCTGCGACTCCCGGCAAAGCCGAGGCCGTTGATCACACCCAGCTCTAGGAGCAGCTCCGAAAGCCAGAAAGGCAGGACACACAACTGAGGTAACTGTATTGGGACAGAGAACAGGTCCCCTGGGGTAAAATCAGGCGCTGCACAACGTGGACTCAGGAACATCCAGAATCATCTCAGGATTTCATCTCTGCTCCAGGTCTACTCCTCATTTCCCAGTCAGGAGAAAGGGCTTCTGTGTTGCAACCGTCTGTAAGCAGAGGTGTTGCAGGGACTTCACCTGCTTCGCGTCTCCTCCCAAGGAGAGCTCCGAGCTCCCGGGGGCATCGCTGGTGCTGCCGGATGGGAACGCTCCCCTTCCGCCTGCTCGGAGCAGCTCTGCGAAAATGAAGCCAACTGCCCCTTTTAAAGCAGCGCCAAGGCAGGTACTTAAATGAATTCACCCCCTTCTTTTTGGTCTTTCAACAAGCTCAGAAGCCTCTCATGTGGCCCTTACTAACACTACACTGTAAGCAATCCCTTCAAAAACTGACATCTCCAGCTCGCCAGGCAGCCTGTGCCTTCACCCAGGCCCCCAGGTGCTCTGCTCCCATTGCAGAAAGGCCCCTTTGAGCTTCCTTGGAAAGATTTCCTTCTTCTTGAACGGCAGGCAACAGCCTGCACAACTGCAGCTTCTCCCCTGCTCCGCATGCCCGGCCATCGGTCTGCAGGAGCCAGATCCCCGGGGAGGCACCCAGTGCCCGGCCGGGCCCAGGCGTGGCTGCGCCCGCGGGTGTCGCTGCTGCAGCTCCGGGCAGAGCACCAGGGCACCTCAGCAAAGGCAGCAGGTTACAGGAGCATTTTCAGCCTTCTGCTTGGGCGACAAACGCCCTCAAGGCAACCGCACCTAAAGCCAGCGCCCAAGGGTGCTTACATCCAGGAAGAGCCACTTTCATCCTGCAGCCAAGAGGGGGTATCGGCAACGACAGATGTGAGACAAGAGGCGCGGGCACCGGAGGGGCCTGGGCTCGGCCCAGCTGGCGCCGACCGCTGCCAGGCGCGGGGGTGAAGAGCTCTGGGGATCTTTTACAACACTTCACAAAACACCAAATAAATACACGGAGTGCCTCCTGCTGGGCTATAAATTGATGGGCATCCAAACATACACGTGGCCCTTCATGTCAGACACGAGGGGCAGGCTGGGCACTTCTGTCTATCACTGCACTTGTCAGATCTTTTTCATTCAGGGATTCATTCCCAAGTGGCAGCAGAGAGCCCCAGAGAGCCCCATTCCCAGCACAGGGGTGGGGATGGCTCCATTCCTGTGGCCCTTGGTGAGAATGTAGTGAGATCTGGGCAGGTTCAGTGCCGAAAAGCAATAGTCAAAACAGCAGCTTTGGTGACCACAGTGTGATCACACTGGCTCCCACAGAGAGCAACCTGTCAGCAGCCAAGGACCACAGTGACCTCAAATCCAACAGAATCATTTTATTTAACCGGGCAAATCCAGCTACGTATAGACTCTGGAATTGCCTGGCAAATACCCCCTGCATGATCCGCCAGGACGTGTTCCTGCTGATGGCCCAAGTAAAGAGAATCTAGTTTTAGTGTTCACCTCGATTGATTTATCATGTTTGAACTGCCCAAAGAGCTGAGTGAAATACACTGGGACTTGCTCACTCCTGCCACAGCACCCGGTTGAAAGTCACTGAGGAGTGATTTGCAACCTAACACCAACCTACTACTGCAGCCCACAAACACCTTTTTCTTCCCTTTAATGCTGCTGCTTGGAGCCTTTTCAACAAGGGACATACAGGCTGTTGCAGGTTCAGTTCTTCTCAGAGTCTTCAGAGTAAAACCAATAACTAGAACATTTGGCAGCAAAAAATAATCAAGGCAACTTTTGAGGGCGCCTCCCCAGCCGGTCGCTGCGCTGGGAGCCGCTGGTGCCGGAGCTACGGAGCCCGGCACGGAGCCCCCGAGCCGCGCGGCACGAGAGGCCCAAGCGCACGGGCACTGCAGAGCTCTGTGCTGAGCGCGGGGCCCGTTCACAAAGACTTGTGCAACTCCAACTCAACAGTGTTCTGCTTTCAATTAGGTGAATATAGATGTATACGTGTGTGTGTATGAAAATAAATAAAAATGGCCGCTGTCAGAACGACTGGGCTTTGGCTATGGCCACAAAGGTCAGGTCAGGCTCTCCTCTGCGTGCCGGCCTGCTCTCCTGTGCCGCTTGCCTCGCAGTCCGAATGGGGGAGATTTTTGCGCCGTCTTAGTTGGACATCCTCCTCCTGAAGGGAAAAAGAGAAAAGGCACAAACTCATTCGGCAGCCCCCCTTGGGCTGGGTACAACCTGCTCTCCCGCCCTCCACCGCTTTTCTGTCACCAGCCGTCCAGCCCAAGGTCCTTGAACGCAGTCCGGACAGTGGGTGGCTCAAACCATCGCTCCAGGTCCTGCTCCAAACGCCCAAACCACTTCACACGCTCGTGCTGGCAGCCACTGCGGCCAGGTCCCTTCCCAGACTGCTCCATGGGGAAGCTTTTCTCATCCAACAAGAGCGGCTGCTTCAGCTTTTAATCTTGCTAGCTACTCCAGCCAGAACCAGGAAAGGAGGGAGCGACCTGGAGCTCAGGTCGTGGCCAACGTCCTGCAAGCTGGGCCCCCCAGCACAAGTTCTCCTCCATATGGACCCGAGTTCCCACAAAATCTTACAGCTACCTTGGTTGGAAGGGGCCTCCGGAAGCCTCTGATGAGATCTCCTGCTCAAGGGGGACTAATGCTAGGGCTAGCTGAGGTTGTTCAGGGCTTGGCTTTTGAACAGCTGCAGGGATGGAGCTTCCACGACCTCTCCAGACACCCATTCCAGTATTGAACTGGGCACATTGTAAAATATTTTCTCCCCCATGCATGGGCAGACTTGCCCGTTGTCCCCGTCCCGCTCGGCCTCTCGCAGGACACTCCTGCGGCCTCCCTGCATCTGCTCCGCTCAGCGGGCACTGCCACCCCGTCCTCCCCGGCCGGGCAGGGGCTGCCTGCGCCCCGCGCCGCACCGGAGCCTCCCCGGCCCTACCCCGCGGCGGGGCCACCCGGCTCCCCAGGACACGGAGCAGCTCCTACCGAGTCGGAGTCTTCTTCAACCTGGTTGCTTAGGAAATTAATATAATCATCCTTCTGGCTGTCCAGAATTTCTTCCTCGTATTCAGTCTGGTAGTCTGACTCATCTACAGAGGGGAGAGAAAAAACAACCGTTTGTGACTAGCAGTTGGAAAGGCAGCAAAGGCCGGGAAGAGAAGGAAGACAACAGCCCTTGCACGGCTCGGGGAGGCGGCTGCGGCCCAGGGAGATGGGGCACCTTGAGCGCATGTGTCAGCGCCCTCTGACCGCACACGAGCCTCTCTCTGCACCCGCACACGTGGTGGGGCACCAGGGCCCCCCAGCTCTGAAGAACTGGGCACAAAAGCCATGAGCTACAAACCTTCTGTGTCCTCGTGGTGCTGCCCACCCCTCGTGGTGCTGCCCAGGGGTTTGGGCAGACGCACAACACTAGGTGTGCACCACGCACAGCGCCTCACATCAAGCACTTTGTTGCATGTGGTGGGTTCCCCATTTCATTTCCCATTTCATTTTCCCCATTTTTGGAGGGTGAAAGATCCATGTTCAGCTAATGAGGGCAGATTAAAGGGGAAACCCAACAAAGGGGTTTGGCTGTAGCAGTGCACCCAGGTCTCAGGTGTGAGGCCAAAGGTAACAGCAGATAAGGTCCTTCAGAATCACAATTTTAGCAACTCCTTTACAGCCACTTGCTTCTGACGGCTCCAAAACAGAGGAATTCTAGTGCCAGCTGCAAGGTGGGCACGACCTGAACCACTGCACAGAGCCCCGGCCAAGCTCCTGCGCTCAGGGGATGCTCCCAGCACCTCTGCCTCCTGCAGCCCTCTCGTTCCTCAATTCCCCACAAACTCCCCCATTTACCCTCAGTAAATTCTTGAGCTCTGTCTCACATCAACTCAGGTGTCACCAGCTGATGAATTGCACCAGTGTAGCCCCCCACGCAGCTGCTGCGGAGCCCATCCCCACAGGTCGGCCAGGCTGGCGCGTGAGCCCAGCACGGCTCCGCTGAGCACCTCTCCTCTCCATTTTTCAGAATGCAATTCAGGGCATGGCAATAATTTTAGGGCTAAACTGCGTTTTCTGCCACACTTGTGAGTTACTTCAGGCCTGCTCGGAGCTGCTGAGTCCCCGAGCCCCAAGCTGCGTGGTGCCCTCTGCCGCTCAGGGGTCCCGAGAAGCACAAACCCGATGACGGGGTGGCACCCGAGAGACACAGACAAGCAGCCCATGAGCAGCGCTGCAGCCCAGGCCTCCTAAAGGCCCCGAGGAAGGAGGGGACCGCAGGGCCACGTGTCTGTTCTAAAGCTCCTAAGAACCGTGCAGACCACTCTCACATTGAGTTTGTTCTTAAGGAGATCCCATAGCAAGGCAGAACCGGCACCCCAGGCAACACCACAGAAACGGCAGCAGACCAGACGTCAAAAAGGACACAGACTTGGACAAAAAACAAGGTGAAATATCTGCTTTTCAGCTTAGCAGTGAAGCAAACGGCTTGTGTTTAAACTGGTTCCTTCATTAAGTACTTCTCTTTTTGGAACACTCAATAGCATCTGCTCTGTGCTGAAGACAACAGTACAACCTGTTCCGCAGCATTTTATTCGAACACGACAACTACAACCAATGGTGAGAACATTAGCACTAAAGGCATTTGGCCCTTTTCTTCTTCTGTGGTTCAGAGGCTCACTGCTAACCTTTACCAAAAACACTACCAATAGCCTGGGATAAAATGCCCCGGAGAAGCTGGATACAGCAACAAGCAACACAAACAGCACTGGGCACTTTACACCTCCATCCAGACTTCTAAAGTCAAGCCCAAATACCTCAGTTTTCCCAAACTCTTCATTTTCCTTCTTAGCCCGGGTTTTATAGCTTATCTGAATGTAATTTTTGTTTTCTTTCTTAGAGCACATTTTCTGAGACATTTTCTTCGCCCAGCCTGCACCTTGCAGTGCGCTCCTTGAGCAGGCAGAGCGTCTCTAAACCCTTGAGGTCCGAGATGTCTCCTGGGAATCCTCTCCCATTCCCATCACCGCCTCAGCAGCGCCACTGCAGGCACCGGCTGCCCAAAGCGCCCGTCCTGCCCGTGTGATGCGGCAGCACCATCTTCACCAACATTTGCAGCGGACAAACGCAAGGGCTCCCCACAAGGCACCATCCACCAGCCCCAGTGCCCAGGGGAGAAGGTCACTGCACGTCTCAGCTCGTCCTGGGACAGGTTGTTTCCCCCAGCGAGGTCGGACGCTCTAGACCAGGCAGCTCCAGACGGCTCCCGCTCCGTCCTTGCCGCAGCACCGCAACGCCGCATCCGCACAAACAGCTTTGCAGCCTCCGGCCACCAAACGAGAACCCAGGAACCGCGTGGTTTCACCCTCAGCGTAAGCGTAAAAGACTCCTCAAGCCGCAGGTCTCTCGTGGCTCTGAAGCCGCAGCGCTGAGCACACGTGGGAGCCGAGGGGAGCGCGGCCCGGGCCTGTTCTGTCCCCAACGCCCCGCATGCAGACCTGCCTCAGGGCAAACCTCCCACAGCTGCTTTCAGTGTCACTGCTTTGCTGCTCCTCCACATTTCATGGCCTTATCCAGGAGAAGAGAAATTCTTAACAAGAGCAAATAACCAGAAACAATAAAGGAGAAACATCTATCACTGGGCTCCGGTTAAACCATGACAGGCCTTGAAGCCAAGGCCTTCAATAACCGCCTTACCCAGGCTCTTCATTCCTATGCACACTGGCCATTTCCAAGCACATTTGATTAATATTTTCTTCGTAAGGCATATGATTGCAATTAGCATTTCAAATTACCGCAGGGACATCTCTACAAACAGAGTCACAGATGGAAGGGCTGCTAACTTTAGATTCTCCTTTGCAAGAACAAGAATCAGGGAAGGGGGGAGAGACTGGTTATAAAAAGCACGAACATGGGAAGCGGCGGCAGACGACAGCCCTGCAGAGCTCCCTCTGATCCTTGCGGGTTACACTCTCCACAGGGAAGCGCTCGGCAGGGCTTGCCTGGGGCGCAGAGCTCCAGGGCTTCACCAGCCTGAGGGTGCAGAGATGTGGCAGCCGCTACCTAGTTCTCATTAGCTCCTCATTAGGAATGGGGAGGGGGGGCACATAAAGCACTCAAGCCGCTGACTCACTTCAGATCATATTCAGCAGAGCAGGAACAGATCCTTCAAGTGAGGCCTCTAAATCACCCTCCTCCCATTTCTGAAGGACGCAAAGCGGGGAGGCCATTGCAAGCGCTAGCAAGGAGGCCAGCTCATCTTCACGAGAGCCGCCCCGCGTGAGCTGCTACACTCCAGTTAGGCCAAGCTGGCTCCACATCGCTGCCCACAGCGAGGCACCGCGGGGCGCAGCGGGCAGCAGAGTGGCTGTGGGGACGCCCAGTGGTCACCTCGTGGGTACAAGGCAGCGGGAAGAGGCCTGAGGGCGCTCCGCTGGGAAGGGCTGGCATGGGGCAGGCTCAGGGCACGTGCAGGAGCAGAGGCCCCGGCTGGAGGGGAGGATGGCGCCGCCCTTCCCACCATGGCGCCCTCGTCGTCCCACTCACCGTCCGCCACGGGCGCCTTCACCGGCTCGATCCTGGACACGATTTCTGCCAGGTCCGTGAAAGACGGGCTGGGGCAGGTCACGTTCTGAAACACAAGGAGGGTTTTAGGCACATTAACCAAACAGACACAAAAACCCAAGCGATTCAAACTGTACCAAAGCGACACGGAACAGGCGGGAGCTCCAGGCATGTGAAGGCCCCTGTGATTCCTCCCCACAAAGGCCATTACTCCTCAGGAAGCAACCCCGGGCAGTTGTCCTCAGCCACCCTGGTCTGCAGAGCTGGGACTCCGAGCACAGAGTGGCTCAGACAACGTCTCATGGAGTGACAGAGGCCGCAAGCGAAAACTTTTCTTTAAAAGAAATTTAATACCCATTAGAGAAACCTGCAAAGGGCAGGGCCTGCCTGCAGAGAGAACCCTCTCCCACGGCAACCTATCTTTCAAAGAGCCCCGCGCTGCTCTTACTCTGTCTCACTCAGGCACCACACTCTCTATTTCCAGAGCTGCCTGCTCCGCTTTCCCTTCTCATCAAATCCAGGCGGGCACCAAGTGCCCGTGGGGCCTTCGCACCCGCAGCGGTCACGGGGGAGCGCAGGCAGCTCCGCCAGCCCCTCAGGGCCGGGCACAACATGGAACCCCGGCCCCTTGGCCTTCCCTTGCCCCCACATCCCTGGTTTTCAGGGAGCAGAGGCGAGACGGGGGGGAAGAGCCGATAGGGAGACATGTCCCGGGTGCCGAGGGGCTTCTCGGACAGCCCTGCGGAAAGGCGGGCGCCGCGCGGGGCCGAGCGAGGCCCTGCTGAGTCACGGCGCCTGCGGCGGCCGCAGCTCCTCGCTCGCCGCTGACCTTCTCAGCCGCAACCCGCTTTTGATGTCGCCTCGCCAGGACGAAGCGCGCTGCAGAGCGGGGACAAAGAGCTGCCGGGAGCAGGGCACGGAGACAGAGCCAAAGGGAACGAAAAGAAAAGCCCTGTCTGGAACGAAACAGCAGCAGGACGCACGCTTTAAAAGATTAAAAAAGCAGGGAAGCTCAGCAGAAGGTTTGGCCCTTAAGGAACCAGTGAGAAGAGTCAGTCCAACCTCACTTTGAGCACACGACCCAGAAGACTCCAGTAAAACTTTTACAGAGGCTGGTTCCGGGCAGATAAAGAGCATTTACACCTTCATTTCTTGCCACAGGGCAACGCAAGGGGCAGGTGCTCCAGGAGAGGCCGCGGCATTAAGGGCTGTCACTGACTCCAAACCACGCGGGTTTCGAACCCTCGGGACTCCAAGACCAGAGTGGAGGGAAGACCAGAGCACTGCAGGAATTGCCAAAAAAGACCCCGCGCAGCTCAGGTCCAGGTGAAACCCCCTCTCAGACCTTTCTGCCAGTAGTTTTTTCCGAGGAGGAGGGGGAGGATGTATTCTCTTCAGCACAATCTTTATTAAAATCAGTGAGGGAAAAAAGACAGACACTACTGTAGTGTGTGAGATTATATTTAGCTTTGACTATGAATAACACTTTAATAGACAAAACTTCCCTGAGGAGATCCAATTAGCAGCCCTGCATTCCTCTGCAGTGGGGAAGGGAGGGAGCTGTTTAAGTAGTGAAGTCTGTTAGGTCCCCTCCTCCTCTAGGAATAACTGAAACACTCAAACAGACCACGGCATCAAAACTTCTGCCTGTGAAAGGCGAGTTAAAAATATCACCTCTAATCCCGGGAAGAGAGCAGAGATAAAGGACTTAAGTGACTAATGGACTCGAGGAGAAAAGAAAAAAGAAAAAAAGTCAGTGGAAGCTGCTTTAAGAGCAAGATATTTTGTCAAAATTATTCTGCCAAAAAATATATATATATAAAAAAAATCATGTTCTTATTGGACTCCAGACTTTTCAGACCACTAGCAGACTTCTTAGGTCCTGGAAGTACAGTCTGGAACTCAGGCTGGGCTTCAGCCCTGAGGAACACGCAGAGCTGACAGCACCTGCTCCGTTTCCAGGGCAGTTTGTCAAGTCATGCTCCCAAACCCATCATTTTCACAACCTTGGTGTCTCGGCAATGAGCACTTTCTGCCTTGTTGTCAAGTATATACCTAGAAAGGCAATGGCAAGCAACGTCTGTAGCAGCTACATGACGTATTTTATCTCCAGGGCAGCTAAGTGCCAGGAAAAAATGGGTAGATTGTGACAGATGTTCTGCATGCACAGCTATATCATCATGATTTAGCGGAAACATTAACCTGAATTATTAGTTCCTATGTACTGGGCAATTTTTAAAAAAATCTTCTCTAAAAGGTGTATTTGTTAACAGCAGGGAAGATGATCAAGGTTATTATCAATTGGAGACAAAAGTTAGAGGGTGAAAGAGGGTGTATAACCATTTCTGACAGCAGCACACTCCTTGCTGTCCCTCCACTGCTCTTCACGATTCCTGACACACACACACACAAGCACAAACCAGCTTATCATTGGTTTGTTAAAGATCTGAGATCTACGAGACAGAACCAGGAGGTCTCTTCTGCACACATCTCTAGTCTGAGTGCAGCTCAGACTAACTCCTAGCTCAAGGAGCTAAGGAATTCCTACTACTCCTACTAAGGAATATTCCTTAGGAATTCCTACTATTCCTACTAAGGAATAACAAGCTGGTGAGTTCTGGTGCTCTTTGGGCTACTCCAGTCACCAGCTGAGGTCCCACAAAGCTCAGTTCCTCTGTGCACACCCTGTCACATCAGCTTGGGTGGGATTCATCAAGATGTCAATGCAAGTCACCCTTGGCTCCCTCCATGTCAACAGAGCTGAGGGTAGCACCCCCCTTAGCCCAAGAGAGGTCACTCCATTTCATCAAGTGCCTCATGCTCCACAAACATTCATTTCTCTCCACTGACTACTGGAAATTGGGGTAATCAGCTCAGGTGCAGACACCAGCTGAAGCCAACTCCACAGCTCGTTGCTGGGCTCCTCAGCAGCCCTTCTCCCCCTGCTCACACCAGCTCCCAACTGAAGTGCTCGGCCACCAATCTTGGGAAGAAGAGCAAATTTTCAATGCCACTTTCCACCTCTATTGACTTCCCTTATTGAAGGTCACTACATTTACTATACATGTGTTAACTGCTTTACGACTTAAAATCTTACTGCTAATTTCCCAAACTTTAAAAAGATGACAAAGATGAATTACTGGGTACATAAAGCCTTTGTAGCACTTGGGTTTTAAATTAGAGAAATTAAAAGGAGAGTAAGGATAATGAACCAATTTATTATAATATTACACCCACATCCTCAAAAATGAGGCACCATCCTCAGAAAAAAAATACAATTCCCATACCTAGAAATTTGGTCACCTCATGGACAGATACTGAACCAACTCTAGAGACTGACATCAGTAAGCCCAGGAGACTTTATCCTACTTGTAAGCAGAAACCTTAATGCAACTGTAACCACACAGCAACTAGGTAACCCCTGAATTTGCCATAATCAGTGCTTTAAGCTGAAGCAGACAGAACGTATGGGAAAAGTGCATGGAATCCAGTACTTAGACAACACAGTGAGCTTCCACAGAGCCTTGGTGCCAGCGTTACGCCTTGCCGCCTTCTAAAAATGAGCGAGGAAGAAAAGCAAAGCAAGTCTAAGGCCTAACAGGAATTTTAGTTGTTGGCTGAAAACAGAGCTACAGGAAGGGGGCCCTTCAAGTCTCTGGAAGCATCTGAATTATTTGAGCCACACTGGGCCAGTCAGCACTGGCCAAGACCAAATGCCAGAGACGCCAGATCATGTCCTCTGTGACAGGGACCAGGCAGTTGAGGGGAGGAAGTCACCACCTTGGTAGAGCAGCATCTAGCAGCATGAAGGACATCCAGGCGCCACCAAAGGTTTGGGGTACAAGAACACATGAAAATGTAAATCCCCCCAAAGGCTCCTTGTGCCTGCGCAGTGTTACCCAAAGGGCCGGCCCACACGTGTGTTTGTGCAACAGGTACATTGCTGCATTCTGCAGCCACAGAGCACCCTTGCTCGCAGGTCCCGCTGCGGCACAGCGGCACCCAAGGCCCGACGGGCAGGGCAGAACTCAGCTCAGCGCCCTCCACGCCACGGACCTGCACAGGGAAGGAGAGGAAGGCGGGTGTATAACGCGTCCCCCGCATCTCACAGCACTGCTTCCTGGGGAATGTGCTGCCTTCTTCAGTCACACTTCCACGGTGAGCCACTCCAAGTCACAAATAAGAATTTAACCATCTATTAGAACGGAACAGCGAGTGCAGAGCCTCGCTGCCATGTGCTGCACCAGCGTCTGGGGCTCCATCAGAGCGGGCAGCGTGCTGGGGGAAGGCAGGGAGAGCCCTCTGCAAGGACCCACGGCGGGTGGCACAGGAGGAGAGCCTGGCAAAGCCGCCTTGGCTCTATTTGAGCTCCCCGCCATACACGGCCAAATGACTTCAGCAGTTTCAAAGCAGGTCTTGACAAAACCCTTGGGTCTTTAGGCAAAAGACCACCAGTCCCAGTTTTCAAAAGGGGCCCAATCCTCTCGATGCAAAAAGAAGCTCTGTAACGGTCTGTAAGGTTGAAAGGAGAGAGAGACAGAGCGAGAGCTTCCTGATTAAGGAGAAGCTCAACTGTGCCCCTACATCCATGGATGAAGCCAAAGAGATGCTCTCTTTTGCAAAGCATGAGGTTCAAGAAGCAAAGTGGAAGTTTCTGAAAAACTGAACATGCCTTTTCCTGCCTAAAATACAGTATTAATTAATATGAGTAGCCTCACAAGGAGGACTCGAGGTAATCACTCCCTTTCATGCCCCTGGCCGCACGCTATGCAGTTGTGCAGAACACCATTTGCCTTGCACAAAATTGCTTTTGCACAATGGTACATTTAAACTGAACACTCACATCAGAGGTTTTGGATTTGCCAGTCTCTTGTCTGTCTTTTAACATCTTGTCAAGGACTCCACTCCTGCACCACACATTAAACACAGTTTTTCCATGTTGGTATCCCACTTCCTAGAAGGAAACAAAACAAAGAAAGAGTCAGGGGGAAACAAAAAAGTCATTAGGTAATTAGCAGCTAAAAAAAGCCATTATGTCCCATCACCTACAAATCAGAAGGAAATCCAGAGGTCTACCCAAAATTTGCGTGTACTTTTTGGTGCCTAACGGCCTTAGCTAGAAAATCTGCTCAGTCTAAGAAATAAAGGGAATGACTAAACAAGCCAGGTGCTATTTTAAGTCCAAATGCTTACTTGACCTCTGATCCCACACTATGTAATGAAAAGTGCCACCTGACAACTATTTTTACAGCAGCGACTTCAAACAGGCTGTTCATAAAATAATGCCATATAAAGAGTCTCTAAGCTTAGTATGTGCACGTCCTCTCCATACAGGCTCTTTCTTTGAAAAGAAGCAAGAAAGCAAATTCATTTGCCCCACTTTCTCCTTTTCCCCCCTATATTTTACTTTTTTCTCTCCCTCTCAGGTCAAATCTGACACAGAAGAGTTCCTGTAGGGCACTTACTCAGTAAGGTCAGACCAGACTGCACTGAAAATGCAAGTTTTAGTTCTCCGGAACAGAGGAGATGGCACGTACACAACATCAAAACCACAAGCTCCATGGACTTCTATTTCAGAAGCTTAAATTAATTTGCACTTGCAATAAGAACATGACTCAATAGCACAAAAACAACCGGAAAAAACCCAAAAGCACACAACTGCTCCAAGTTATACTCTTCTTCTAACAAGACAGTAGAAACGCCTTTGAAAAATTCAATTCTCAAGGATAGGGCAGCAGGTGTCAGGAGCCCTGGGCTCTATTTCCAGCTCTCCTGGGGACAACGCACCAAGCCTTGCGCACGCCCAGCTACCACGGGCAACTGAGGTAGCCCTGGCCATGGGGTTCCTGCCCCTTCTCCAGCTGTTGGAACAGGACTTGAAGCCCAGGAGATGCTTGGAGGGGCATTCACCTCCCTCAGTCTATCGCAGCCTTCAGTCCAGGGTGCAGATGGGACTCAAGGTGGGTGCAGAGGGGACCCAGGAAATCTAGAACTGACTTGATGGAAGTGATTCACAATAAGCAAGAGAAGCTGAGCTTCAGGGAGTGAGGCACGGCCAGCTTATCTCTACATAGGCAAATAGAGAAGAGCAAGGTTGATCTGTATCCTTTTGAAAATGCTGAATTACAATTTTAGGTCAGGAAGATCTAGAGATAGAGATGCACCCATTTCTATTTTCAGGTTAAATCCATACATGTAACTGAATAAAATGAAAAAACAAAACCCACCGCACACTCTATTTGATAACCTATTGTGATTAAGGAACTGGTAAAATGCCCTTTAAGAACACCAGGGTATAAAACATCCTTGGGCAAAGGTTATTTAGCTATTCTGTGAGCAACAAAAACCTGGGCAGATGTCTCACAACTGCAGTAGCTTGAAAGTAGAGCTTGTCCAGCGCAAGTGACCTCGCTGAGAGACTGCACTTTTCCAAGTTCTTTTTTCCTCTGCTTAGGTGGGGAGGAGAGGAGAAAAAAAAAAAAAAAAAAGGAAAGAAAAAAAAGCCTGCTGTCTTTAAATCTCTTTAATGACCCCAGATTGGGCAGAGCAATGATGTGACGGTCGCTGTCTGGTCTTCCGGTGATCTCTCAGACCCATCCATCAAGGCTTTGGGGAGGGCTCGGGCACCCTCGCTAGCAAAGAGCATTATTTACTGAGGAAGTCTTGGATCCAGCACAGCGTTTGCCCAGGAGCTACAGGACACCAAGCACCCTTGAGAAAAGTATTTATTCTGGATGGAGGTGGGGAGGAAAAGATATCAGTGGGTAGTCTGGAGTTGCTGCTGTTTGAAATGAAGGACTCTCCCTGATGTGGATCCACCGGACTTAAACCTATTACTGCCTTTGTTAAGGATTTATACTGCAGCATTAGGAATCAGTATTGACAAAGAAACCTGAAATATATTCTCTAAATTAATGAGGATTGTAGACTTTCAGTACATCCATAGAGAAAATCTGCTTAAAGAAAAAATGGCACTTTCTTCATTTTTAACTAGACTTGGAGAATGAGGAACACAGGAGAGGTCTGCATTGCCAAAGCAGGCAAAGAATGGAAACAGACAGTAAAACCACCTCCTTAAAATCAGACAATGAGCCACAATTACTATTATTACCGCAAAATGGGAAGAAATCTTTCATTTCAGAGTTCTGGACTATGTCGCTGTGACACTTCAATCACACATCCAGAGTCAACTCTCCTCATGCTGATTAGTGACCCATAAACAAAACTAAATGCTGAGAACTCATGGCTTGGTGCTACTCTTTCTTTAACGTCCTTCCACTGACATTGGTGCTGTTCTCCTGACACTATCAGGTGCAAAGGAACCGTGGATGATATGCTTTATTAATAGAAGTGTTGAAATGTTAACTGAGCCAGATATTTCAGCACGTTGCCCTCTATCTCAGCAGTTCATGGCTTCACCTACAGGCTCCTTAAAAGCTTCCACATGACAACAAGCTCTGCAATCAGGGGAGAAATGACACTGTGACAAGCCACAACTGCCCAAAGCAGCTCCAGAACCAAGCGGTTGCAGTGGGCAGCTCAACTAAGCGGTAAGGATCGTCACAAAGTTGAGTGAGGCAACTAATCTGTTCACAGGTTATTAACTAAAAACAACGAATTTAGTTACGTTTATTTGGGCTCACAGTACCTGGTACCCCTCCATCAATTATTTGCTCTGTGTTAATGGACTTTTCTTACTACCTGGGCACCAATTAGCAACTGGAAACGGCACAACGTAAAGGCAGGGCTATACAAGGGCTCTGCTTTTACCCCAGATGCACTTACACAGATCTCATCAAACTTGCCGAAGTCCAGGGTGCCGTAGCGGTCAATGGGCGGCCGGATGTACTCGCAGTAGTCGCTGTTCTTGACCATCTCCAGCTGCCGCACGCAGCACACGTAGGCCAGTCGCGTCTGGATCTCGGCCATGTTCAGCACCTGCCCGCCAGCCCACAGACAGATTGCAAGGATTTCAGAAATTTCACTGCAGAACACACTCTGCATTCACAATGGGAAAACAAGCAGTTTATGCAGTGGATGTATTCCAGGAGCTCCGAGATGCCTGTGGAAGCCTTCACACATCAGCACCTCCACGCGCTCCCGAGGGTGGCCAGCTACAAGGCTCTACAACCAACAGCAGAAAGGGAGCTGCCATCCAACATGTTTCTGCAGCTCAAGGTGGAACTAGGTCTTGCACTCCAGTTTCAGCAGCTCCACAAGAGAGCTCTGTGCTTAGGCAAGAAGAGCACCTTCACATTTCAAGACATGCTCTTGATGATCTTTCGAGACATGCATCAATGATGATGCTCTCTGTTGCACTTGGGCAGAGATTTGTCAGGGTCTTTCCCCTTTTCAGGCCAAACACCACTATGGGGAGCGTCAAGCCCAACCATGTCAAAGACAAGGCAGGGAACCTGGCAGCTGCACCAGCTCCCAAAGGAACCTTGGCCACCACTCAAGGACACCAGGTCCTTGCAGGGAAGGAAGTGGTTACAGGGGGAAAAGAGCAGAGCCCCAAGTTCATCATATTTCCTCCAACTTTAGGGAGCACAAGTGAATCTGTTTTACTTCCAATTCCAACAAAGGAACATGTTGGTTGTAACTGAGAGAGCAGATGAAGAAAAAAAGCATTCGCTTAGGAGAGAGGGGCAAAGCTTGAAAATTTAGAAAACACAGAGGAATCCTTACTAGAATGGGAATGACTATATCCAACAAGAGAAAAAAGAAAATAAAGAGAATCCTAACAGCCATATTTATTAGTAACAGCAATGGTAATGTCAGTTAGTACTGCCTAGTACTAGGAGCTCTCCAGTCTACAGCTGAGGGACATAAAAAACAAAAGACATTTTTAATTGTACGAAGTTACAACTCATTTATAAAATTTATAAATGCTGCCTTTATCAAGGCTAACTGCACCTGTAAGAAGAGGTTTCTTTGCTCTAATAATCCCAGCACACTCTCTTTGTAGAGATAACATCCCTCCTCTTAGTACAGTCTACTATTATACCTTGACTTTCTCCACCAGCGGGTTCCACCTCTTCCAGAGCAGCCACCAGCCAGACAAGCAGTCTCCGTAGTTGGTGAGGTCCGTCTCATCCCGGCTGCCCACGTCGATCGCTATCACCACCTTGGCGCCCATGGACCTTGCAACATCGGCTGGAGGGGAGGAAAGTTGTTACCAGGACCTGCTCCGGCAGCCCCGTTTGCTCTGCTGCTGCTTGGCCAAAGGCCCCACGTGGCTGAGGATTGTCCCTGTGTAACCTGCCCTCGCACCACCAGGCTCCATTTGAACAGCTTCAAGCACCAACAGCTCTCCCCAAACACCCTTTTCCCCCAGGAGGCTCCTGCCCTACTTTCACTGTGGACTCCTACCCAAAGGAGAGACCCAACCACGCCATCCCTTAGCACCCGACCTAGCCAGGATGTATCTATGGGGTTTCACGCCGGCTCACGGTGCTGGACTGATGGCAGGTGTCATTTAATGAGTAAACACCTCGCTGTCACCGGTGTGGAGCAGCAGGGCTGGGAGCAGGGACAGGCAGGTGGGACACGCTCAGCTTGAGGTAGCACCACGTTGCATGTCATGAGAAAACACGGACAGAGAACTAGGGGCCTAGAGAGGGGACCCAGCAGCAGAGAAACAACTCTGCAGATATATCACATCAGTGAAGAAAAGGAACAGCAACGGAGGCAGACAGCAAGGAAAGAGTCTCGTAGGAAGACAGCCTAAGAAAAGCTGGGAGATGCAGGAGCAA
This sequence comes from Rhynchotus rufescens, assembly GCA_032273925.1. Classification (NCBI taxonomy): domain Eukaryota; kingdom Metazoa; phylum Chordata; class Aves; order Tinamiformes; family Tinamidae; genus Rhynchotus; species Rhynchotus rufescens. The sequence goes on along the minus strand of JAVCKT010038098.1, from coordinate 6,362 downwards.
GATTCACATTGGGAAACGGGAGAGTCATGAGGTAACACTTCCCACTTTGGAGTCGGTAAAGAGAGGACTAGCTGCAGCCTTTGGATAAGGGCAAGGATTCAGGCGACTCCTAAGGGAGGGAACAGAAGGACACGCAGCTCACAATGAATTTGGATTTCTTCCACACCCCCAGAGTCCAACATAGTTGCAGGTTCCAGAATAGTTACGCGTAGGAAAATCAAAGCACTGAAGAGCCAATTTAGAGGCTTAATTTAGACATGTATTTAAAACAGAACTGTTCTCTAGCTTGGATTTATATTCTTGGACTGTTTTAGACTATTGTATCTTTTCTTCTCCATTCTTGCATGCATTCTTCTTGCAGCCTCAAGATATACAGGTTTAAAGGTGCCTTGGTTTGCAATTCAGACTTTACAGACACAAACAGCAAATGTCAAAGACAGACTTCTTTATGTTGCTTTGTGTTATTTTCAATTCTGCTCTTTAAGGAAATACAGTGCTTTGGGGAAAATACAGACTGGGTTTGTGTCTTGAATACATGAACTATTTAGATCACCCAGATGTGAAGCACATCCATGAATTTATACACACTTAGAGTCAAACAGCACTTGACCCCCTCCTGATCTCCCTTCCTTCCCATGCTGTCTGGCTGTGCTGACAGCCCTGTGATGGACACACACCAGGCTGACTTGCTCTCAAGGACAAACACTTGATTTAACAAAACCACCCAAAGCATTCCCCGCTTCAGTCCTGTGGCTGCATCACAACTAACACTCAAAGCTGGACACTTAAAATAAGAATGTTAATAAATGGCTCTCAATACCAATTTCCACTTACTTTCAGTCCTTTCCTAATAACTGTTCTGATGTAGCTTGTACTAACCAAGAGATCAGTGTGACTTAGCAAGGGTTAATACTGCTGCTTCCTCAGAATTATCTCCTATTCAGGTGATACTCTGAGAGGAAACTCAAAAACAGACTATATGATTATAGCTTAATTTCTGGCCTCTTTTCAGTGAGCACTAGAATAAATTCAAAAGCAGCTTGCAATTATATTTGCAGAATATGCCCACAAGGATGCTTCTCATAAGGAAAAAAAAATAGTCTTAATAAAGTCACGGTAAGGCAAACACCTAGGAAACTGAGAACAACTGGCCCGCCAGCATGAGATAAAAAGTGTCTGCGATGTTTCCCACTCTTTTTTTGACAAGTAATCCTAAAGACAGATGGTTCTGCAGACAGTTTGAGCGGCTGCGTTCTTGGTGGCTTCCTCCCAACCGACTCGTGCACCTACCAGGAAGGTTGTTGATGTAACCTCCATCCATCAGGAGATGCCCATCCTTTGGATCGCACAGAGGGGGCATGTACCCCGAGAGAGACATGCTGGCCCGGACATACCTCCACAGAGAGCCTGTAGCAACGAGAGGCAGGGAATGGCAAGAGCAGCGATGCACCGCAGCGGCAACGGGGGAGGCCTCTGGGCTCGCTAACAGAATCAGGACACAGATGCTCTCCTGAGAATACCATTAGAAAGTTATTAAAGTAGTATTTTATTTTCTATACCATAATCCTGGCTAGGAAATTAAAGGTTATTCAGATGCATTTTCAGATAAAAACCTTAGGGAGGAAAGAAAAAAAGAGTTCTAAGCCCATGCCTAATGCACGCCACCTTCGAGGAGGGCTCAGCACACGCCTGACTGCGGGAATCATCTTTAGTGCTTTACGGAGCTTATGCTGATAAATAAAGCACAGGCTTTCTCAGGGGCGGGATAAAAGGATAGCAAAAAAATAAGTGGACTCAAGGGTAGCTAAAGCCATTATGTTCTACAGAAATCCACAGAAAAGAAGCTTTTACCGGGAGCTGAAAATGAGTAAAACCTACTGCAGAAGCCCCAAATTCTCCTTTCCCTGCTTTGTAAGAAACGTTCCCACTCAGTAAAACCAGTGCAAGTACACGATGGTGATCCTCGTTCTTGGAATGTTACTGTTAATAGCACTGAAGGGAAGAAAGTTATAATCTTAAGCTGTTAGAAACAGAAGGCTTAATCAAGTAAAAATTGATTGGATCCATTTCCGATGAACCATTTTGCTTTAAGGTTCTTATTCACCAATTTCCCTCTTTTAACATTTGCATGAGCTGAACATGAAGACCGCATTCCCAAAAAGTCCGAGAAGTGCATCCAAGAAGAAAATCTTTAAAATATCAAAATTAAATAACAAATGTAGCATGAGCTCAGCTCTCGGTAATTAAACCCTGGTGCTTTAAACAGCCCATCTTGGCAGCAAACTGGAAATCACTTTTTCAAAAAGAAATATATAATGTTTTTTCTTCTAATTACAACCTAAGCATTCCCATTGCTTATCAGGGGTCAATACTGGTAGGAGAAAAGCTTTTTATTACTAACAGTTCTAGTTGAACTACTATCCCGCCTACAAAATGCTGACTTCTTGTGCCATTTTCCCCTGACAAAACCAGACAAGTGTCCAGGATGGAAGGGGCAGAGAGTGATAATCCCCACACCTGCCCTCAGTGAAGCCTGGAGATGATAATAACCATTTTCCAGCCATTTTCCCCTCCTTATTTTAAAGCTTCTAAATGAGGAAATTGCCTGCACAAGGGCCACGTGAGATGTTAAAACATGTGACGTGTCTGACGTCAGGAGAAAAGCACTGGAGAAGATGACAATCCGCTACGTTTCAAAGGAATCGAGCAAATCTACAAGTGCTTGGTGTGGAAGGAGCCCGTGGGACGGGCACTAGCCCGGGAGTCCAGGCTCCACCTTGGGAGCGAACTGGGGTTCCTGGCCACGGGGCTGCAGCTCTTCTCAGCACCTGACATCCTAAGCCAAATAAAAACCTTCTGCACTCCACAAATGAAGCAGGGACTGGTGGCTGGATTTGAGGGTTGGATCTTGATTTAAACGGGCTCACCTGCTGTGGAAGCACAAAACCAAACCTACACAAGAGATGAATCATCTTCTGCTTGTTTAGCTCCCTCGGTGGTCCTAAATCAAGGGCACCTAAGTGCCAATATAATTTAATGGTCCTATAACCCACATCTTAACTGCAGGAATACACAGCCTTACCTGAGCCAGCTCAGAAGATAAAACATCAGAGACAGGGGAGCAGAGGCTTCAGCTGCTCGAAGAAATATCTGGAGCACCTGGTGTGTTTGCACTGTCTTCCCTGAAGACCCCAAAACACCGTTTTTTTTTTACCCCAAAATAGCCGGGCAAAAGCTAACGCAGGCGTCTCGTGGGGCTGCCGACACACCGGGGCAGCGGCGCGGGCAGCTCCGAGCTTCCCCCTCAAGCAGTCAGCGTGAAGGGAGGTACAGCCCCAAGTTAGGAAATAAAACCCCATTTAAAAAAAAAAAGCTCCATAAAGACTGCCAGGAAAAAAGAAAAGAAAGAAAAAAAAGAGCTGGACAAACACGAGGTTAATCCAGTCTCTGCGTCAGGCACAGGTGTCTTTATTGGGAATATATCTTCATTTATGGTGAATCTGAATGTAAAAAAGCCAGGGTTGCATTACTTGTGATTTATGGTTAAAAATCCTGCATTTCATAGCATGTTTCAAGAAGACAGAATGGTGTCAATGGACTCATTTGTTCTCTACAGAGCAAATCCACTATCTCATTTAATTTCTTCCCAATAGCTCTGTTCTTTGTTACCTGTGTGCTGCTACAGTCTGGTACTCAGTAAATAACAGGAAAGCGAAAAAAGAAAGAAAAAGCAAACTTAAAGGTGAGCAAAACATATTTTGTCAGTCTTTAACACCTGCCACTGGAGAAACGGTCCATCCGTTTCGCACACTTACCGTCCGTGTGGACCCTCATTGTCGAGGCAGTGATGTCGGTAGTGATCGTGAAATAAGGAATCCAAAGATCCTACAACAGAGGAAGTTTATTTTACTGAATAGTTTTGACTAATTTTAAAAAATATCCATACCCTTGTCCTGAAACTAAACTCACATTTAAACTGGGAGCCAATGCGACAACTTGTGTATCTTGACAACGCCCTCACGGACAGACAAAACAATAGTTGTGTTCTAGGTTCACAATCTTTCTCCTCATGCAAACACTTCATGCAGAACCAAGGCAGATAAAAGCCATTATTTTCTTTTCTCAGTAGAAAAAAAATGCTTATTTCAGAGCTGTTCGACACATAATACAGTACACAACCTCATCAGTAAAGCTACAACTCTGCCTTTGTTCATTATATTTGTTGTTCTTTCAAATGAAGTTTGAGGATCTGATGCTTCCATCTGAAGAGATCTCTGTGTTTTTAGTGCTGGAGGACAACATGAGGGAAGACTCACCTTCAAACGCTCTTTTCTTCCCCTGTTTGCTAAGTACCTGCTCTCAGCCCCTCCTGGAGACAGGGCACAACACTAGACAGACCTTTCATCTCCTTCAGCATTGCCATTCCTGAGTTTTACCCCATCTCTTCTGCTCAAGGAGGTGTTTACCCCTTACCCACAGCACGTCTTTCATAGCTGCATTCATCATGAATGGGCATCTGAACACTCAGATCCACACGTCCTCAAGCTAATGCTGCAGCAGGCAGCATCTCTCTTGCCTCCCTTCTCTAAACACCAGGGCCCAAGACAAGAGAGGAAGAACAATGCAGGTCATGGCTCTTTGGAGCAATGTTTTTCCAGTGTAAACGACTCTCAAGTTGTATCTTGTGGTGCTGAAGCTGGGGGCGTTTTCAGCAGCAGATGCAGAGCAATGCAGAGCAAAGCCCGAAGCTGCCTAAGGGTCAAAGGGACAACAGGAAACTTGGCAGTGTAACCTACAGGAAGGGAGGACTGTAAGCTAGATCTTCAAGATGATCTCAGAAGTTGCTTAAGATACTGCAGGGTAAAATAACAATTAGTGAGCAGTGTGGAATATCATCTACCTAACAAGCAGGATGACAGGAAAAGAACACCCTACATAAATCCTCTGCAAGCCTATTCAACAAAAGCCCTGTTCCTGGGAGGGGAAGTTCACGTTTTGGTGTCCACAACGTCTGCATGAGAGGTTGGCCTCTGCCTGCATAAGACACTGCTGCGGAAAGGACAGTTTTGGAAAGTCTTCATGTTGTCTGGTGAGAATGGCAGCCTGCAAAGAGGACCTGTTCGAATAAACCGAACCTATACCATACAGAGAACAAGAGCTGATAGTTCTGCGTCACTCTGGTACAGCTGAAGCAAGACCAGAAAGACAAACCTGCTTCCCCTTCCAGCCAGTCTCTCACTTTTTTCATGGGCCAAGTTGTCCGGGCCTTCTCTGGGAGAGGTGTGATGTGCCTTAAAATTCAGGTCAGGTCAGAAAGGGTCTGGACTGCAGCGGTCAGAACGAGCTCAGAAGTACTCCCTTTTGGTCAGTCTGTATTTTCAAGTACAAGCTTTAGTGCCGTTGAATGAGATATTCCGAACTACCAAAAAAAGGAGCTTTCTCTTCCCCCTTATCAAGCTTAATCTCTTAAGCAGCTCTGCAAAGCAGCTGGCTGGAACTGGGAGGACTAGCAGATACTGCAGTATTATGATCCCATCTGGCCTAAATGCCATAGGAGAAGAGATGAAGGAAGCGTAACTACAAGCATATCGGGGTGCCTCTTTGTGCTAAAGACATTTTGATGATTGTGGAACTCTGTGCATCAACCCCAGTTTAAGCAAAAATGGGGGAATATGGAGAGAAGTGTATCTGGGGCTGCCTTTCGTATCCAACTGAGATGACCTGCAAGAGATCTTTCTCTGTGTGGCAGGTTTGTGACATGGAAGGCACAAAAATGAGAGCTTGATGCTCCCCTGCAATGTATACTCGGATTTGGTGTCTCCTTGCTTCTTTCAGAGGAACACTGCAGTATCACCTGCTAGGAGCTCAAGAGTCCAGGCTCCAAGGTGAGGAGCAAAGTTTATGTGTGTTTGAATGACTCCTGCTTCACTGGCAGTGCCACACATCTAGAAACCTAGGCAGCCACCAAGTCCCTATAATAATGTTCTTTACTGTCCGGGCAGGAGCAAACAGCAGGTTAGGAAGGATCTTTATCAGAAATTCTGTCTTCACTGCTTCAGTTTCAGAGGATAAATAATGTATTTCTTAAGAGTTATCTTTTAGGCATTCTGTCCTGGATTTCTGCATGCTTTCCTGAAAGAACATGTGTGACTTCTCACAGGATGGGTGAGATTGGAAGGGACATCTAAAGATCTTGTCCAACCCCCCTGCTCCAGCAGGGACAGCCAGAGCACGGGGCACCCGCTCGCATCCAGGCAGGACTGGGAGACCTCCAGAGAAGGAGACTCCCCAGCCTTCCTGGGCAGCCTATTCCAGGGCTCTGGCACCCTCACAGTGAAGAAGTTCTTCCTCACATGGGGATG
>JAVCKT010038097.1:28488-42334 GCA_032273925.1 Rhynchotus rufescens | reverse complement strand
GAACAAGCTCTGCGAGGTTCAGAAAGCCTGCATTTTCCTATGCTTTCTCAGACTTTTAAAACAAAGACTTCTCATGTTTGTAATTATTCTGCTGTGTTGTGTTTCAGGCATTTTAAGTGACTTAATTTCCATTATTTGTAACAGTTTATGTGCTACCCGTTTCCCTTTAAGCAATCAGTGGGAAGCACCTCAAGGCTTCCAGTGCGTTTTGTTTCATAACCCACCTCAGAGCAACTGACTTTTTCTGCTCCCCTAGATGGCAACTTAAGACAAGTATTTATCCATCTGAGAGCAGTATGTCTGAGGGAATACTAGCTGGGCAGAAAGGCGTGGGAGTTAGAGCAGCTGATGGACTGAATTTTGATTAACTCAATATGATTCTGTTGCAAACTATACAAATGCCAGGTTGGGCCACGTTCTGGGTGAGACTTCTGCAAGGACTGCAAAGTTTTTAGATTATTTTCTTCTCAGATGGGAAGGCTACCTCTGCCCATTTGCTGCACCAGAAATGTCACGGAGTCACAGACCTCATTAGTGTCTTTGCTGGATCTGAAGAGCAGACTGGTAAGTATGTGAGAGCTGCAGGTCCTGCTGTGCTCATCTGTGCTCCTGCTTCACACCATAGTGAGGTGCACCAGCATCTCTAGGACCTTGCTCCTGCTGATCATGGAGAATTGTGTGGACCTAGGAGATTGTGGTGGGCCCCATGTTGCAGCAGGTCAAGAAGGGGGATTCAGAGCCTGCCCCATCAGCCAATTTTGTGAAATATCTCCTTGTCCTGTCAATGGCCCCATGATCTTCTGCTCATCCTTGGTCCTCTGCTGTTACTCGCCTTTCCCCAAGCTGGTCAGCATTGCAGCAAACACGTAAGGAACTGCAAGCAGTGTGAACGCACAGATGAATCATGGTGCTCCACCTTTGAGCTGAGACACCAAAAAGCCTCTGAGAATCGGGTGCAGCCAGTTTTACCGGATAGATCCTGGACTTTGGGTAGAACAAGAATGGCTCAGTAGTGGGATTGGATAAATGCTTAAAACAGTGAGGTTTGAGAAGATCTTCACAGGTAAGCCAATAGGCCTGCTGAGAAGTAGGACCAGGGTGAGAGACCTCCTAGACGGTCACCTCCATTGGGACAGGGTAGTGCTGGGTGAAGAGCAGTTCGCCCAGTCAGAAGAAGGCAACCCCTGCTCCAAAGACCTCTGCAGACACTCAGGGCCTGCACACTGTCCCGGGGAGGCCACCTCTGCACTGGGGACTTGGTGACTGTGCAACGGGTGTTGTGACCTCAACGGCTGGTGCCAGGTGGCTGCTCCTACTTGGCTTCGTCTCATTAAGCACATGTCATAGAGCACTTTACTGTGGAGCCCCGGCTCCAGTAAATAAATAAATGTATGTTGTGGAATGAATGAATGAATGAGTGAATGAATGAGTGAATGAAGACTTTTGGCTTCTTCTGGCCGTGGAGAAAGCCGCACTCTCCCCATGCGCCAGGCTGTTGAGGTCTGCCAAGTGCAAAGCCATCTGAAAAAAAGGCAAAAACGATTCAGTGAGCTAGAAAATGCCTGGACTGTTGTGTGAAATTCCTCTGCACAAGCCCTGTCACTCCCTTTCAGCCTTGCACCCAGCTCTGCCTTTGATGGGCATCTCTCATATTAATTAAAGGCGACAGAGTGCTGGGAAAACAATAGGGTGGGTCTCCTGGAGTTGCACCCCGGCCACCTCTCCAGTCTCAGCTGTCCCTTTGCTCCTTTTCCTGGCGAGCTGCCAGACACTTGCCACCAAGATCATAGAAGGGGCAAGAGGCAAAATGTTTGGTGCCACTTCCAATTAGCAAATTATTTTATCTTCTGGTCCCTGGCTCTGAATCTGTTATGGCGGCTGCAGAATGCCTCCCTTGGCTGCCAAGATGGGTGCACAGGAGATTTTTTTAATTTGAAAGAGGGAAAAAAAAAAAAAAAGAAGAAAGAAAAACACATCCTGTTCCTAGCCAAAAGTGTCCTGAGATCCGCACTCTGCGCGATGCCCATCCGGCAGCTCCGCTGGAGCGCGCAGATCCGTGCGTGCCACGGAGCGCAGTGCAGTCACTGGAAACCTGCCTGCTGCGGCTCGGCGCCCGCCTTAGTGTTACAGCGCGGGTAATGATCCCGCACAGCCAGAACCGCCTGCCGACTCCCCACGGAAATGGGAGATGACGCTGGAGTGACCCGGCCCCGCTCGCGGGAACCAGCGTGTCCCGCTGCATGGGCTGTGCGTGTCCTCCCGGGACAGGGGACCTGGCCCCACAGCACTGGCTGCCTCTGCCTTCCCTCTGCACCCCCTGGCATGACTAACCCCGTCCGTGGAAGAAGGGAGTTGGAGCAGACGGGCTGTGAGCATTAAGGGGATTGTTTGCAGGCAGAGGCATTCATGCACATGAATGTGGACTGAGCTGGGGTGGGGGTAGATGCTGTGTGATTGGGTGGGGAGTGGAGCTCCCTGAGGCATGCAGCACCAAATTTCTGTCTCCTGCCCTTGCAAGCACTGCTCTGGCAACATCTCTCGTGCAATGCGTTGATATAACCCCCATCGTCACCCAAAATACTCCACCAGGGCCACCACCCGCTGCTGAGAGTGGTCTCCATCCAAGCACTCCGTGCTGGGCATGTTCAGGGGGATATCCAAAACCTGGTGCAAACCTTAGCTTGCCAGAGCCCAGAGAAGAAATGGCTGAGGAAGAAACCCAGAGGGAAGTATGGAGAACATGCCCATTTTATGAAGAAATTAAGTTGTTGAAGTGCTCGGAGCAGGACGCACGTCTGTAACACAACACGCCCAAGGACACTGCGCCCTAAAGAGACACTGCTGAGCGTCTGCAACGTGCGTAGGGACAAGATTACTTAGGAAAATCATGCTGAGGAACCAGGTTCTCTTGAGTAGAATCAGGACTCTTCACAAAGCCTCAGATACATTTAAATGAGTGACAAAGATAAAAGCAATGCAGATAAGAGATAAGAACTCATATGACAGCAGTACAATCTTCATAACTACAGTAGATGAGCAGGAAAAATATCCATATTCAAACACTTGAAATATCATCCTGAAAAACAAGAAGTAATTAGTCTATCAGGAGACACATCATGCTTTTCTTAGCCCAGTTAAGGCATTAGGTTGCAGAAGAAGTTTGGGTCACCTGTAATTGGGGATCTCTACGTGAAACAGGGCATGGTGCATAAGGAATGCCAATGTGCTGTTGGGACCTTCTTCTCTTTTATTACTGATTTAAAGTTGCCTTAATCTGCATGATGCAGCGTTATCAGTACAAATGATCTTACACCAGAGAAGGAAAACACATACATCCATTGAAAATTTATAAGAAAGGCTTCTCTACCTTTGCCTAATTTTTAATTATGAGTCTTCTTATTGCATTTTATGGTCATCTCATTTCTCATTAACAGGAATAACATCAAGAAGAGTCTATATCCACTCCCAGTTTTACTTTTCTGAGCTCCTAGCTGTGTTGATCTGAGATATTTCTAGCATTGTTTTCTGTTATCTAATATAGCACACCCTAAATGTATTAGGGTTAGAGAAAGGCCTGCCCTATTCTATCTACAACTGCATCTCTCCTAGGAAGCATGCTCGTGGGAATGTTAGAATAGCTCTACTGAATATGCACGAGGGTGCATCTTGTGTCTTGGCTTTGACACAGGCTGGTGCTGGAAAGTGCTGAGGGAAAGAGTGTACGAACAGTGTAAGCAAACAGTTATGCCTTCCCTGATTATACCCTCCAGCAGCTACGAGCAATCTTCTGTTGAATGTCTTCCCAAGCCAGAGATTGTATCTGTATCTTTGTTTTCAATTCCTTGATGGATCTTTGTGCTATTAATTTATGTAACCACTTTCTGGGCTCACCTAAACAGGAACAGGAGGTCCTATAGTCCTCGGTTCTGCACTTCACTCATATTCTGGTGGCTGTTAATAGAATATTTCCTTCTGCTTTTGTTAATCCTTCTGCATCATAATTTCATTTGATGCACCTGGTTCTTCCTCAAAGTTTAGCAGAGAAAATAAATCCCAGGTCATCTGCCCCTTAATGTTGTAGGCAGCTCTCATTTATTTGGTTTGTTCCCCGCAAAGGCTATTTCACGTCCCTGATTGTTGCCATCTTTCTCCTCTGCACCACTTCTACTTATGACATGTGCTTTGGAAATCAGTGAGCCAGGACTGCAAGGACGACTTGGGACGGGAGTGCAGTGTGGATTTATAATATGGCAAAGGAATGCTTTTTTAATTGCCCATACCCAGGAGTACAACCTTGATTCGACCCGTACTGCTGTTTAACCTGCTGCTGAAGTGTGCTACGCTGCTCTTTCGAGATCAAAAATACAGAGCGTAACAACGCACTGTTGTTTTTGAGTTTAGATCCAACAACAGAGGCCCAGGGAGTGGCTCAGAAGGTCCTGTTCTAAGTCCTGTGGCCCATCCCGATGGGAATAACATGCAGCAGTGAAATGAAAAAAATCACAATATGCAAGGAGGCAAAGTACAATCCTGCCAGAGTATGCAGGCATTGTATTGCACTGTCTCCTAATGCTTGACTTTGAAATGCTAATACTCTTTTAAAGTAGGTAATTTTCATGTAACGTCTATCTACAGGATTCAAAGAAGGTGTTTATTAAGATCCTGCCTGTCCTGGGGCATAGGTAATGAATTACAGTCTTTCCCTGACCAAAATCCAGGCTGACTCCTCAGCATTAAAGCTGTTCCCAGCCTTGGTGGAAGCAGGGCTGGCTGAGGCTGGTGCAGCAGATCTGGGAGGAGGGCAGGGGCAGCTCCCACACCAGCACTTTGTCCTGGGATATTGCACAGCATCATGATCCCAGAGCAGCCTTGAGTGGTAGTGAAGCTGTAGACCCTTTCTTGTCAACATGAAGTCCACCCTTCTTTACAGACTGTTGATAACTGAGAGCTCGGCTTTGTGTAGAAATTGGCTATATCCCCATGTCCAGGCACATTGCACTGCTGAGGGGGCCTCCATGCCCCAGGGCTTGTGCCAACCCCACGGAGAGCAAAGAGCTCTCCAAGATCTTTTGGGGTCTATGCCTGGGAGCTTTTGCATGAGTTTTTGTTGGAAAACAGGGAAGAACTTTTGGCAAAGGCCTTACAGTAGCTAGAGAGGGAATTAGTGAAATTATCTGCTGGGAAAACAAAGCAAGCAACACACGGACAAGCAGCCAAGCCCCTACCTGACCATCTAGCCCTAGCAGATCCTCTGTACCAGATCCCATACGTCTTTGCTCCCTTTCATTCCGCACCCACCTTTGTCCCTTGCCATGTGCACCCCAAAGAGATGGGTTACTCCAGAGCTGCTCTTTGTTTCTGCTTTTCCAGGCTCCTGCCTGGTGCTTGTGAGGATCCCAGGGTAACTCACCACTGCCAGTGGCCCCGTGGGCCCTGACAGCCTTCATCATCCTCATCTTCACTCTTCAAGCCTTGCATCTTGCTGCTCTTCATGGTGCTAGTTCATCAGGGAGAGCAGACGGGGAGAGAGGAGACATGGGGCTGTCCTGCCCTGCAGTCTGGCAGGTTTTTCAGCAGTGCCTTCTGCAAGGCAGTAGTTAGGTTATAAGCTCACAAAGCTGAGCTTGTAGCTTGGGACACCCGGCAGAGCGGTGCCTGGAGCAGCTTCGTGGCCCCGCTCTGCCTGGCTGAGGCTGTTTGACTCCCATGAAACAGTGACGGCCCTGGCACGGATGTGCCGAGCGCTCTGCCGTGCCCTGAGTGCCAAAGCAGCCCTTTCCGTGTGCACAACAAGCATCAGAGACCAGAGCCTCCCCAGGGCGGCTGGCACTGCACAGGCAGCATTTATAACCAGCCTCCTAAAAGCAAGCTCTCTGTTCCTGAATCATATTCACCCAAATATGGTTTTTCCAGGGGGTGCTGGTTATGTCAGGAATGTGTCAGAGCCGGGCTTCTGAGCATGCCAGGAAATGTTTGTCCACGAGCACCTGGAGTCAGCGTGACTGGTGACCACGGAGCCGGGCACTGAGTCACCTAGAGAGCACTTAGGATGGAGCTTAGGGAGTTGGGGTGGAGCCCAGCCCCGCCAGGCTCGGCTCATCCGGCCGGGCCGGTGCTCACGGGGCAGGGGACATGCAAAGAGCAAACCTGGGGCTCTCCAGCACAGCAGCTCCGGGGACGCTCAGATAACTCATCCCACTCCCAGCAGGATCAGAAGGAAAGGGAAAAGGAGCTCAGTAAAACCAGTGTCCTGCGAGGACTCGGCTTTGAAGGGCGGCTCCTAAACCTAGGGCAGCTGCCATCAAAGCGGGTCTACACAGAGGAGCTCAGTGACCATCTCCACACGGGCAGGAAGGCGCTTTCAAGCAACGCCAAGGTCTGCAGCAACAGTCCAGCTGTTCTCCGGGAATCCGGCAGCGTTTCCCGCTTCCAGCATCGCGGTGCTTCTGCTGGCAAAGAAATGGAGGAGCAGCGACTGGGAGCACTGGGGCTCGGCCCCCGCTCCCGGAGCGGAGCCCATTCCCTGCCCTGCGTCACGGCAGCGCGAGGAGCTTTCTAGATGACTTGGTTTGCTGTCCCGTTAATAATAGAAATCGGGGCCGCCCGGCTCCTATGTTCTGGTGTGAATTATGCGCACAAAATACAATTTGCTTTGCTAATGGTTTTTTTGCCGTTTTGGTGCTGGGGAACTTTTCAGAAATCATTACCATGCGCTCGGCTCTTTATATTTTTCTCTCTCTTCTCAGGCAATTTGTCAGAAGGGATTTTTTTGACAATTTCACTGAACCATGTTTGAGAGCAGGTTAACCCCTCAAAAGCTTTGAACATTTTCCTTTCCTTTCCATTGGCTTAGACTGGTCTGCTACTTCTGCCTTTATTAAGGGCAGTGATGGGTGGGCAGGTGGATGGGGAAATGGATGGATGGTTATCTGTTCATAGCACTCTGAATTCGAAATCCTCTTTGACATCCCCTGCACACCCAAATTCTGAGTCCTCCCAATAATGAGAAGCTCTCCATTCCTCAGGGACACCAAAACAACAACATAATTGCAGTGATACTGGCGGGGATGTCTCCGCAAGCACTGAACCATGGTGCATCCCCAAGCTAGGTATGATCTGCAGCCGCTTCCCAGGCAGTGCTGGGCTCCTGTTTAACGGCTCCTTGGGAAGCTTGAGAGCTCTGCAGTTCTCAGGCCTGGGAAACTCTCACAGAGCATGTAGGTAATTTTTCCCAAGAGAATTTTAAGAAATACAGGAATGCCTGAGTGAAAACAGACCTTCAGACACTTGGAGCTGAAAAACAAATTAGAGTATCCGGATCACTGTGTGATAGTGCTTTGGCTTCTATTTTTCATTACAGCTTTCTATGTCTTTGCATCCTGCTAGGAGGTGGATTTTCAGACCTTGCACCAAATATCAGATGTGTTCAGGGGCTTCACTTCACCCAGCTGGCCCTGGCTACTCCTCCTGGGAATGCTCAGGACACTCAACAGTGCCAAAGGGTCCAAGAGGGATGGAGCTGGACAGGGATATTGCTGGTGCTCTTCCAATAGCCCAGGGCAGACCAGCAAGGAATGGTGGCACTCTGCATGGAACAGGTGATCCCGTTGTCATACAGGGAAAAGAGGATCCCACCTGTATTAATTTGCCTGATAATTAAACTGTGTTTCTTCTACAGCTTATTAGGGGAAGGAATGATCTTTCTGACTGCCTGGACAAGGGGACACACATCCATAAATAGTCTCTGGCGATGGAGGCAGACCTTTGGCCAGGCAAAGGTACCTGACATCCAGCTGTGTTTTGGATTCCTGGAGCAACTTGCATGTGCACTGGCCCCCTCTTCTGCCACCCATTGCATGGTGCTGGGGATGCTCTTGCAGGGCTGCACCCAGTGCTGGGACTTTAGCCCGGCTTGCACAGTCGTACTGCTATCCTTTAAGAACAGTTTGATCTCTCTGTGGCCGTGAAAATGTTGCAGTGAGAATGTTGCAGGGAAGCGTATTGGAAATCTTCCTAAGGCCCTGTCCTACATCTGAGGGAACCGTGTTCAAACATGAATTCATTTGAGCTCACACAGACACGAAAGCCCATATATCATACAAAGATCCCCTCCTGCACCCTGAAATTCCCCTATAGCTCTACCTGGCTGCAATATCCCTTTTGCCACCTAGGGCTGCTCTACTGAGAGTCCTGCAGACACAGCCCATGCTTTGCCCCACTGCTTCTATGCTGGTCCAGAAAGGGTTCCTCCAAGATGAAAGAAGTCTTCTCTTTATTAGTCATTACTGTGATTATTTCTGTCACCTAGTAAGTTTATTTGCAAATAAGAAGTGGATGTAGTTAGTTCAGATATTGATTGCTGAAGTTTTCCTGTTGAGCGATGTTTATCATCTCCAATGGGTGCTGCCAGGCACAAGGTCTATTAATTATTTTAGTGATTCTAAGCTGTCGGGAGCTGGACTGAGATGTGCTGGTGTGTATGCTAAACCACCAGGTCTGCTGCAAGGTGAAGGACAGCATTTGTCCCCTCCAGATTTTGAGGTCCATGTGTCCTTGCATGCTAGTGCTAACGCTTCCACCTTGGCAACCTTGGCTCCAAGGTGAATCACCTCTATTTCTGACCTGAATATGCACCACTTCCCTCCAAATCTTCCCTTCCTATGAGTTTCTTCTGCAACATCCTTTCCCTCCTACCTGTTATAGCATCAGGTATCCTTCTTCTGATTTGGGTACATGGGAATTTTAATACTGTTATAGATTTATCCCTTTAAGCTCCCTCTGAAATCTTAGAAGTTGCACAAAGCCAGACATATGTAAGGAAGCGCATGATGGACTGAAGCGTAACACAAAGGTATCCAAAATAAATTTAGATAAGACTCCCATCAGCACTCACAGCATTTACAGCTTCCTCAACTATCTCGCTACTGCACTATCTCACCAGTTTTCCATTACAAATTAATCAATTGACCTCTCAGTGGTCACAGCTACATTTATGAAAACCAGCCCGCAACACACAAATTTCAATTTGTAATCCTACCAGAGCGGTTTCCCGATGCTGCTAAGGACATGGAGCTAGGCGGTTAAATGAGCGGAGAAGCCTATCACTTCGGGAAAGCATCTAAATATCCGTAATGTCACTTCGTGAAAGCATCACTTTCTCAAGTGATCTAAATCTCAGCGATGGCAGCTCTTGGAGGACAAATCCAGCATTTTTTTCTCTCCTTCTTCTGTGAACTTGTTTCTAAAGAGATGGATGAGACTTGTTTTCCGTCATTTGCTGCAACCCTTTGAACCCACCACCCCTGTGCGTGATCCCTGTGGGAGAATGAGTCCAGGATAACGCACTTCAGCATCTCCAGTGGTCTGAACTGGCCTTAGGGTGTCACTGAGTTGCCTTTTCCAATCGACCCTTAGCACCTGGCAACGTAAGCAGCAATTGGGGCACCCTGATGGTTCAAAGATTTACTCAGATCTAACCATCAATTCAAGGGTTTCAAACACACAATTAAAGGCCAAGTGTTTCTTCAGCTGCTAACTGAAGTAAACTGGATTAAATTCTTGGCAAAGTCACCAAGGCTAAAGGAACTTAGGAAGCTGGTTGATGTAAGATCTCCTGTTCAGATCATAATGCCAAAAATATTGAAAAAATATTTTTTTTAACTTGGAAAGGCAGATTGTTTTAAAATTTGCTAAACCTTTAAATTAAATGGCAGGCATTCAAAGACACACCTTTGGTGTTCAGTAGCTGGAGCATGGCAATAGTCTTTAGCCCATAACTAAACCCTCAAAAAAGAAGCAGAGGAGAGGCTCTCAAAACCACTAAGTGGTGTAGTTATCCCTTTGCCTTCCAAATGGCAAAGCCCCACAACATGCTACAGACTGGCTCAAACAAAAAACTGTTTTCTGGCTCTTTTTCCCATCCTTCTGGGTCAGTCTGTCTCTGGGTCTGTGTCTGTCTCTGCCACAACATGATTGCAACGGGTGCGAGGAGCATGCAAAAAGATTCCATTTTTTTTCCTGCAAAAAAAAATCCTTCTTTTCCACACTGCCTAGACGTGATTGCCACTGCATCCTGAGTTGTTTAACTTTGGCTATCAAGCCTGTATGTGGCTGGGCTTAGTGCTCCTTAAGCCAGTGCTCCTTGTCACCTGGCTGTCCAGTCTGCCCAAGCCCTGTCACCCTGGGTGAGCTTGCCCATCACCAGAGCAAACATCTGGAAGAGGCTTCCCATCCACCATGCTCCATGTTCTCAGCAGCTTTCAGCTGCTGGGAGCTCCTCCA
Source organism: Rhynchotus rufescens (assembly GCA_032273925.1). Classification (NCBI taxonomy): domain Eukaryota; kingdom Metazoa; phylum Chordata; class Aves; order Tinamiformes; family Tinamidae; genus Rhynchotus; species Rhynchotus rufescens. The sequence goes on along the minus strand of JAVCKT010038097.1, from coordinate 32,053 downwards.
TGCGCAGCTCCGGCAGAGAGCCGAATGTCAGCTCCCTACCCGTGCCAAGCAGCTGCTCTCACGCGCGCTGACCCTCTGCACGCCGGCTGCAGAGCTGCACAGTCAGGCGTTTGTCACTTAGCATCTCGGTTGCTGTCACTTCCCCGGCGATCTCAGGAGCTGCTCGTAGCCATGTCCCACTCCGTTCCGTTCCCGTTGCATGCTTCCTGACCTGTGCGTGCCGAGATCATCGCATCCGAGCGCGCGGGAACGGCCCTGTGGACCTGCACAAAGGCTCCTCTGGGCACGCAGCACCCAGCGGTGGATGCTTAGGGAGCATCATGCAAGGAGCATCATGCTTAGGGAGCATCATGCAAGGAAAGCAACCAGGCATGTTACAGTCATCTCTCCTCTGACCACTGCAGTATAGCTGTCCTGGGCTTCCTAAACTGAAGATTATTCCTAAGAATCATGTCGGATTGCTCCTGATAAAGCCGTCCTCAGTGGGGTTACCTAATCCTTTTCTGAACGCATCCTATGGTAAAGAGCTCTGCAATGTAATAGTGCACCTTAAATGTAGGAACTCTCTCCTATTTGTTCAAAACAAGTTGCCAGATAATTTTGTTCTATTCTTGTTTAATGAGAAATAGGGAATAATCACTCACTGATCACTTTTCTGTACTATTCATTGGCTTTACCCAACTCTAACCATATGTCCCTTCAGTCATCTCCTTTCAAGACCAAAGAGCTCTTGTCCCTTTCTTGACAAGAAACAATCTATTTCTCTGATCAGAGATGATGTCTCTGGCCCCCCTGGATGCCTCTGCAGCCTGAGGACTTCCTGGACCATGCAGGAGAGCAAGTCCATGCATGGAGAGCACTGCAGGAACTTCAACTTCCATGCCACGGGAAGTGGGGTGGGAGGATCACACAGTGGCTTCCTCCGTTTTGCTGGAGCCACGGGCTTTGCTAAGGAACCTCGTGGATGCTAGAGGGAGAGCAGGACTCGGGGACACTGAAAGGAATGTGATGCATGTGTGGGACCACACAAGCTCTTGTGCAAGAGAGGGGACAGCAGGAAGGCACCCTTAAGGCTCAGCCACAAGAGGAGCCATTGGTGCTAAGGGTTTGGGGTCTGACAACATGGCAATCTATAATTAAAAGGGCTGGGAGGAAAGGGGCCTGCCAGCACCAATGCCTGTGGTTGAAGGGTAGGATGCTCCAGCATCCCCTTTGCCACCACACAGTCCTTGGCCTGAGGAATATCTAGCAGCAGCACTCAGTGCTGGGCCGTTTTCTTTGGCAGTGTTCAGAGTCTCCAGCTTATAGTTGTGAGGAGCCTGGAATATCCAGCAAGATAGCCTGAAATGGGTCTATTTATCTGTCTGCCCATCACAGCAGTGTCTGGAGGCTATCAATGTAGCATCAATAGTGTGCTGCAAAGCCACGAATAGACTGTAGGGAATTTCTGGTGCTTCTCTTTATGTGGGCAAAGAAAAAAACCCTCTGTCGAGAACTGGCTTTCAGCTTTGATTCTTTCTTTTTTTTTTTTAATTTCATTGATTTCCTTTGTTCACGTGGCCAATATCTGTTTATGGGATGATCGGTATCGGGCTCTGTTGGGTAAAGGAAGGTAAATGATAGGGCTGCTTGCTAGAACACAGTGTTCTCAGCTTGCTTTCATGCTGGGAAGGCAAACTCTACATGGGACAACCTCTGGATGCTCCTGCCTTGCAGGTTCCCATTGCTGCATCCGGGTGCTGTCATCCTCGCTCACCCAAAAGTGCCACACAGTTTGTAAGGTGAAACAAATGTCTTCAGCGGCGCTGAGGTTGGTGCTTTCACTTCACTGGGCATTAACTCAGAGTAAGAAGCAGCTGGAGGCAGTGCAAGGGTTTGGAGAGAGAAGCGAGGTGCCTATGGCAGATTAATGCTGCTGTTGTTGGTACTGGGGGGGCCTGGATGCCACCTTGCCAGCCAGGCACTGGTAGCAGGGACACCTAAGCCTGGTAGGTGTGGAGATCCTGGGAAAATGGTGTGGAAAAGGATGAAAATTCATCCCTCGGCAGCACTTACAGCTGTCAGCAACCCCGCAAGCACTTGTGCCATACACAGCAGGAGCAACGTGGGGAGGGACATGGGTCTGAGGAAGCAGGAGCCTTGCCAAGGACCATTTATGCCAGTTCTGGACTCTTCAGAGCAGCAGCATCACGTGCTTTCATCATTGCATCTTTTGGGACTGTGCCAGAGGTGTTTGCTCTCTCACAACCCCTTGCACACCCTGGACCAGGAAGCAGGAGTGTCCAGGATGCTGCCCGGGATGGGGATGTGAGGACCGGGGATGCTGCCCAACCTGACCTGCTTGCAGGCAGACAGTTGCTCCATGCAGTGATAAGGGCCATTCACATTAGGTTAAATAATAGGTGCAAACACACCCCACTTCCTGTTCTCCTGCCCCAGGGCAATATTTTAACCCCTTATCTCCATTTAGAGTGCTTGGAGGAGGGAATGTGCAGAGTCACTCTCGCCTTGCTCAAAGTCTAAAGTGCACTGTCAGTCAACAAATGACTGAAGTTCAGTTTTCATCAACCGCAAAGCTGAGACCACAAACGTGAATCAAAAGCAAACACTAAAGGGCAAAGTCGGAGCCGGGTGGATTTGTTTGCAGAGCCCAGCGACTCAGGTCCCCTCGGCAGGTTTTGGGTGCTTTGCTGCTCTGCATTGGGTCAATGAGATGCCGGTGCTCTGAGAAGGCCGCAGCCGTGCAAAGGGATGAGACTGATGAAGGAAAGAGCAAAATCCGCCCTGTTTTGTGGGGGGAAACGTGCGTGGGGCAGAAGGGAGGCGGCTGGGGGGGGATGCCGGTTGCCGCGGCCAGCAGGACGCTGCCCCTTTAAAGCGCGGGATAAAAGACGCAAATGAGGAGTGCACCGAAAATTAGTAGAGCAGAAAACTCCAAATGATGCAGAGCTAATTCCTTAAGTGTAAGACTGGCTGCCAGCCCCCTCTGCTTGGCAACCCCGCGGGCCAGCGCCGGCAGCCCCGGGGCTGCCCGCCGCCCCCTGCCCCACGCCCGTGCCCATGCCCGGCTGGAGCAGCCCCACACACGGGGGTCCGTGAGGGTCCCTGGCGCCCGCGTGAGCCCCTTCCCCGGGGCAGGACCCCGCAGCCGAAAAGGGCAGGGGGAAATTTTTTAATATACTTTTATTGGTCAGTAAATTTCTTTTTCTTTCCCCACCGGCTTGGATCGATGTTTGCAGTTTACCGAAGTCCCCGGCACACAGATTAAATCCTCTCCCTCTATTACCCGAGATGGGTTTTTATTCTCCCTCTGATCACTCGGAAATAAACACGGTGCGGGCGAGCGGCGGCGGCGGTGGGTGAGGGGGGCACTAACCAATTTCAAACCTGTTTATTTCCTACCAGCCTCCGAGCTCCCCGTCATTAACCAAGTCACTCGGCGGGCGAGCGGCTGCCTCCCCGTCCCGGCTCTCCGCTGGCCGCTGCCCGCCCGCCCCGCGCTTCGCTCTCCCCTTCCTCCCTTCTTCTCCCCGTGCCTCTCCCTCCCCCATTATTTTTACAAGAA
>JAVCKT010038097.1:0-20615 GCA_032273925.1 Rhynchotus rufescens | reverse complement strand
CAGAGCTGCTGAGCTGGCCAGCACATGCTGGCCTCCTCCTTCGTTCCTCCTTTGCTGAGGCTTAAGCACAGGGGTGCTCAGCAGGAGCTCAGTTCATCCTTTAAACGTGGTGATGAAGAGCTTTCCCTGGACTTCCTCACTGGGGATAGGATTTGCTGTGCATGGTGGTACCATGTACACCCCAGCAGGGAATCAGTGCTGGGGCTTGGCAGGTGTCTGCCAGGAAAGAAGCTCAGTACATGTTGTTTTCTTCTTCAGTTCTCCAGGTGTTTGGTTGTCCTGCCCAGCCTCTCCCTGCCCACCGGCATCTCAGTAGTGTTGATTTTTACACCACCTTCCACTCGCTTACCCCGGCTCACCAACACGTCACTGACACCACCATTCATGTCACCTCTGATTCTGGCCCATAATGTGCAGCGTGTCACCTCAGCAGAGGATTAACCACAGAACGCTTTAGAGCCAGCCAAGCAGAAAGCAAAGCATATGTCATCTCTCCTTATGTTTACAGGAGGGAACATCACCTGGCATCACCAGAGACAAGGGCACATCTTGAGTGATCTTCTCCCTGGAAAGAAGTGCCCGACTGCACCGCAGCTCCGACGCATCCGAGGACACGGTCCTGACAGCCACCTGCACCAGAGTCACTGCCAGGAGAGGCCACACACCAGCTATGTCTGCAGTGGGATGTACATCCATGTTCACTGTGCCTCACAAAGGAAAAGCACGTTTCCTTAGGTCATTGCTAGCATAACAACACGTGGCAGCAGAGCCCGGCCCAAGCCATTTGCTCCTGAGGAGATCTAATTGCAGAGCAAACTTTCCACAAAATGCTGCTATCCTTTGCTGTGTCACCATGTATTTGACACCCCTTTTCATCACAATCTCTTTCTTTAATGTCTGAGTCTTTTAGAACTCTTTCCCCTGTAGTGCTTTTGCTCCCGTATTGCGCTCCTCTGGATGGCTCTGGTTGAGATCCCTCAGTAATTCTTACGCGAGAGCCCTGAGAGAGCTTTGGTCCTGTTCGCTTGGCCCAGAAAACTATTGTGGATGTGCAAGGAAATGCATTTATCCTCCTGTTTTTTAAGATCTCCAGATTCCCATCACATGCTCTGACTGGCTTTTTTCTCAGTCACAGGAATACACGGTACCTGAGGGCTCATCGGTCTGCCCAGCTTTTAAAGCGCTGCTCCTGTCTCATCGCCAGCTCGTGTCTGCAGGAGCGAGTGCGTCAGCGTAATATGTTACTACCTGCCACACTGCCTGTTAGCTATCCGCTTCTTTTTTCAGTATCTGCTCTTCTCCCCGCCCCGGTGCAGTGACAGGCTTGGGGAAACGGAGTAGTGGAGGAAGCTCCTCCTGGAGACCAGTTGCCTGAGGGTTCTTTTAATATCCCCATGGAATGAGCTGCTCTGCCTTCATTTCTGTCATGGCCAGGGTAAGGCATCTTGCAGGGGACTGTCCTCGGTGACTGGTATTTGCTTGCATCCCATGATGGATTCTGTGCACGTCCGTGCCAATATTGCCTTCACGTTGATCCAGAGCATGCAGGGTGGACAGACCCCAGGTGAGAGCAGCACCAGCTGCTCTGAAGGCAGTGTCACGGACCCATCCCATGGGTGTCTTTCCCAGGCAGCAGCATATTTGCAGGCCTGGATGGACACCGTTACACGCGATTCTGCCATATCCTGCTGTTCAGCATGTCAGCCATCACCAACAGTTGACCATGGAGAAGAGAAATGAGCCCACGTACATTTGTCCATCACTCAGAATCACAGAATCACAGAATATTCAAGGTTGGAAGGGACCTCTAGAGATCATCTAGTCCAACCTTCCTGCTCAAGCAGGCACACCTATAGCATGTGGCACAGAGTGGCATCCAGACAGGTTTTGCTATAGGTATATATGAACTCCTTGGAGCTCATATACTTGTACACTGAGCCTCATCTCTGTATCCAGTTGGACAACAGACAGGCCAAAGAATGCATGCTGAGATGCATGTGGATCTGAAAATAGTCTATCTGCGTGTTAGGTAAATTAAATCCAAATCTACAACATATAGGCATGTACCATTACCCCAAGGGTGGGAAATGGAGGACACAAAAGTAAGAAGAGTTGCTGGCTTCCCCTTTTTGCAGGGACACTTTTTTTTACATCTGCGTGTACCTTTTGTGCCCTTGTCTCACACTCACCCTTAGGCACACACAGGGTCTATTCACCCCTAGCTTTGGCACACTCGTGCATTGGTGTGGCTCCTGGATGTGCTCTGCATTGAAAGCAGGAGTAGAAGGGTCTCTGGGCTTCGGGACGTGCCGTGGGCTGGGCAGCAGGCAGGAGAGGGGGAGCTCACGCATGCAGCCCTGTGCAAAGCGCCTGACACACCTGTAATGAGGATGATTGAAGGCTGAGTGCAGGATGATACAGAACAATATAAGTAAGTGGTTTTAGTGTCAGCAATCTTCAAACTTGCTGTCAAAGGGAACATTTAAACGATTTTCCTGCTACTCCAACGCATTCAGGTTATATTTATACCCAGAGAAAACTGGTGCTATAAATGTCAGGTTTGGAGAAGGGCTGGCTGCATCCATCAGAGGAGGAATTAGAAAGTAAGGAGGAATGATGTATCATTGCTAGTTGACAGACCTGTCTGGAAAGAAAATACCCAGGGCCTGACCCGTGTCACAGCATGCCCCAGGCTGGGGTATCCATCTCAGCACCCTGCATTTGCTTGTAATCAGCAGAGTGCTCACAGGGCACCGAGCTGGCCAGGGATGCGAGAGGGAACAGCCTGATGCTTTTTAAAGCCAGATTTTAGCAGGATACAGCCCAGCACAGAACATTTCTAAAATGAAATGGACTCTGTTCTACTGTAGTAAGACAAAATAAAATAAGAGAGATTATAAGGAAATCCTTCCCCTGATCACTGTCCAGGAGGCTTCATGCTTTGCTCCAGGCTTGCTCTTGGTCTGGCAGCTTCCAGGCATTTGCAGAAACCCTCCAAAACCCCTTTGGGTCCCTTCCTCTCTGTCCCTGTTCCTGGCTGGGCATCTGCCCCCTGCTTTTCCCAGCCATCCTTTGGTCCCAATGCACAGGGAAAACCTCTTGCTGCTCCCTATATTGTACCTTAACAATATGTAGGAAGTTCTGCAGTTCAGATTTTACTGTTGATGCAAGATGGTTTTGTAAAACATCTTATCTGACGTCAGTGGGCCAAAGACCACTGCTGCATTCAGATCCCTAATCCAGTACAAACTGAGATGGCTCAGCTGTTCAAAGCATTCCGTGGAATTTGCTTTTCCCCAGCAAACTTCTTGCCATATTCAGTATTTCCTGCCCTTTTACAGCCAGTCTGTAGCTAGGATGAAGTCAGAATAAATAGCATGTGGTTTGCTGTTGCAAATTTGACAGAAATATGATCACACATTCAAACAGAGTCCAGGTCAAATTGGCTCTGGCAGGTGAGCCCACAGTGCACGGCTCCAGCTGAATGGAAGGAGACACTGAAATTCAGTTAATTGCTGGGCGAAAAAAAATAAATGAGGGGAAAAAAAATGACATTCCCAAGAACCTTTCATATATCAACGGGAAATCACTCCAAGATCAGCAAAAGGGTCATGTTGACAAGTTTAAGAGCAAGAAAAGGTCAGCACTGCAGGGTGTGCAGGAGGGCAGGAGGGGATTCTAGTGGCAGATGCAATGGGAGTTCATCTCTGCCCCAAAACCTCCTCCAGCTTTGCCTCCTCCCAATTATTCCTCCATCGAGCGTGTGCTGACACTTTTGCCTCCTACCTCCGAGCCATCTGCCCTTGCAAAATGCTCTGGGAATGGAGCCCACGCACACTAGCCCCTTCCTATCACTGCGGCAGCCCTATCAACCTCCTCCAACCAACCCTTTCTCCGCTCAGCACCGTCTCACCTGACAAAGTGAAGGTAGTCAAAATGCATGCAGATAAACACCAAATTTCAATATCTAGCTTAAAAAAAAAAATAGAATTAAAAAGGATGTGATTTGATCTGTCTATATGGGCCTTCTGGGGGATAAACTTTGGTTATAAACTTTTTCGTTTAGGAACCAAATTAGATCTGGAGCTAGAACTTGGTAAATTTAGACTAGACATAGCAGTGAGGGCAATTAACTGTTGGAGCATATGCCCTAGGGCCATGGTGGTTTCTGTTTGCTGGCTTTTTAACTTTTTGTTCCAGAAAAAAATTTAGTTCAATTCAGATAAAATTCGGTTGAGAGGAGTCCTAACACTGGGATGTCCTGTCAGCCCTTGAATACAGGAAGACAGCGTGGGCAGCAACACATGCCCTTAGGCCGTCTTCAGACACATTTCTCTTCATTGATCTGGGATAGCAAAAATAATCATTCAAAAAATACGATCATTTTAAATGTGGGTGAGTTTCTTCTACAACAGCAGGGGAACAAGGGGCAGGAGGTTCTCCCAGTCCAATTCACTGATGAATAATTAGGTCTTGGTGGATGCTCCTGTCCTGTTGCTGCCGCAACATCTACTGCTCATGTCTTGCCATTCGTGCTGGTGGTCAGCAGCCTCCAGGGCACTGTGCAGGTGAGAGGGGTGATGCTGCTATCAGAGGGTTAACACCATCAATATAAATTTTATCCTTTGGCTTCCATTTGCTTCTCACATTCAAAAGTTCTTGGCAGTGGTAGCATTCTTTGGACAAGTTTTGGGGTCAATGCATGTCCTCACACTTTATGCAGATGGTTTGGGGATATTTCCTCCATGATATTACTGAACAGGACAGAGGAACAGGTTGGCTGGGTGACACCGGAGGGCTGATTAGTGCAAAGTCCCTCCTTAACAGAGCTCAGAACAAATGCTAGGAAAGAGAATAAGGATAGAGTGGCCAATTATGACATTTCTCTGTAATATTCACCCAGCCTCTCACAATTTGCAGTTCAGATACTTCTTGGGCTGGACATCATGGCTATGTTTTTAGTAAGCCTCTGTGGACTTCTCACCCATGAACTCAACGAGTCTGTCCTTGAATCCATGGAGATTTTTATCTGACCACATTCTGTACACACTTTGCACTTTCTCTTCTCAGGTTGAAATGAATGCACAGCAGGGGAGCCAGGAAAGTCAGCCTCTTCTTTTCTGATGTACCATGGAAATCAGAGATGGGACTGAGAAAAGCAAAGCACTTATGGAGGGTGGGAACATTTGCATTGCATCAGACAGCAGCGGCAGCAAAAGTTGGAGAATGAGAGTGAAAGAAGACCCCAGAGCCTCTCTCACAGGTCCAGTGTCTGGCAGGGTCAGGTTTCTGCAGCGAGAAGCAGAGAAAATTACTGACACCCTTCAGGACAAGCTCAGGAGGAACCTGGGCTCTAGTGTGGAGGGGAGAGAAGGGCCACGCTGTGATTCAGTGCTCCAGGATGCTTTGGTCAGACCCCTAGTGCAGCAACAGGACTTGAGCCACTAGGCCACAGGGTGGCCAGACCCAGGCTGCAATCTGATTTAGTCAGTTCTGGTGCAAAAAGAACAACAACAGGTATTTTCAAGAAAAAATGGGTCTATTTTGTTATTCAGAGGGAGGCTGAGGTCTTGGATTTCTGTCAATATGCATGCATCTGACATTTACCCAAGCTCTAAGCACCCAATGCCCAATTCCCAAAGACTGTGTGAGTGGATCAGGCTCCCCTTTTTCTCTGCTAACCCCCAATTCCACACAGAGATGTTCTGCATCCTCACCACTGCAGATAGCCAGGGCGCTTAGAGCCGCACTGGGCAGCCTGGATCTGCCATACCTAAGCACTAGGATGTTGTGGAGATTAGCGCTTTCTCCCTGACCTGAGCAGTTCACTGAGTCTTATTTTTGTTAGAGAGAAAATGGATTGGAAAATCATATTTATTGGTAGTAATCCTATTTAAAAGAAAAAAATGCTCTGAATCCTCCAGCTTCTCTGCCCTCCTGCTGCCTTTTGCACCCATATGTACTTATGCATCTGACGGCATGGAAATACCCTGCTTTTGCCCTGGGCTTGCACTCAGAAGAAGTCCTTCAGCACCATGGCTTTCAGCTCCCGGGTCCATAAGGACATTTACTCTTACCCATATATGACCTAAATAAAAGATGCTGATCATGCCTCTGAGATCAGCAAGATGCCTTCTGCCCTCTCTTTACCTTCTCAAAACCTTCTGGATTCACCTGCCTTCATGTCTCTATCTTTTTTTTGGCAGCTATGTAGTGAGGAACTCACTGTTTTCTCCTACATCCTTCTGCATCCACTGGTCACATTGGGAGCCTTGCTAAACCCATGGATATCCCCTCCCACGGTCTGGTCATCATACATGCTATCCAAAATTCTCTCTGCTTCCTTCCTAGCCCTCCTCCCAATCCACTACCACCTTTCTCCAAGCATATGTGCCTGTAGATCTACCCAACATAAGAATCAATATATGGGATAAGACCCAATATACGGTCTTAACGAGTAAGCTTGTTTTGTGGAATGAAGACATTTTATTGAATTTCCAGACATTTGCTCTATTCAAATATCTGCCCATAAGGGAGATATCAGGCTGGAAAAAAAAATAGGAATTAATCTGTCTTCTAAGCTGCAGAACAAACCACAGCATTGTTGTAATTGCAGATCATTAGACCGGACATGCCTGAAATGCCTTTCCTCAGGCAGCTACAAGGATTGCCCCACAAAATCTTCTCTGTCCTGCCCATATTGTGATGCCCATGTGCTTGGATGCGCAGGCTTAAGCCCACAATTTCAGGGAAGCTCAAAAACCATCCAAATAGCTCACCACAAACTGAAGTTCCCTTGCTTTTTTTTTTTTTTTTTTTTTTTTATTAGTAATATTGTTAATCTGTAGAAATGAATGCTTTCTTTTCCCAAAATCTCTTTCCCTGTGCAGTTAACTCTGAAACATATCAAGGTTGGTTTAGGGGATGCTGTTGGTAGATGTTTCAGTGCAGAGGCAGACCCAAAAGATGAGCTAAAAAAGCCCTTCAGCGCCCATCAGCTTCAGAAACCCTGGGCCAACAGCGAAGTGAGGAGAAGCACCAAGGGCTTGTGGATATTTGAGACCATGCAAAGCAGACTCTTCCACTCAGATTTTGTCCAGACTCTTTCTGCAGAATGAAAATGCAACTCTTGGGTGTGACAGCACTGGCCTAGTTGCTACAAAAGCTGGGGAACTTTTGCTCCAGCTCAGGCTTTTGAGCAAAACCTGGTGGACCTTCCCAGCTTGTCTTGGAAATTTCATTTTCCATCCAGCTGACAATCTGGAGTGCCACAGTCTTTGCAAAGTGCAGTGGCTTCATTTCTGCATTTCATTTATCTCCTTATGTGCTCCAAAGCAGGTGTGAAATATGGAATGCTCCTCGTGTCCTGGAGCTGGGCAGGATTTACTCAGCACAGCGCTCTGGATGCACATTCCTTACCTCACTGACAAGATTTATAACGGCCCTGAGATTTATTCTGCCTGTAAAATTCTGTTAAATGTAGAGATGAGTTGCGCAATGGCTATTGTTCAGAATTGTATTGTGTCTGCTGGCAGAAAAACGATCGCATCTCTCGCAGACCTCACACAACACCCAGGTGCTTCGGGACAGCTGCGACGACGCGTGCGGGTGGCGAGGAGCCAGGGGCTGCCGTCAGGACCAGTGACAAGACAGCCCCTCAATGCCGGGACCAGCACAGTCCTGGCAGGGCATGGCAGGGGTAGTGCTATTGCTATTGTCCCCCTCCTGGTCCTGGTGAATGGTGGGCACACGGCATGGGCAGATGGAGCTGGTGCAGCTCATATCCAGGGAATGTGGTTGCTCAGAGCATGGGCAGCATCCAGGAAGGTGGAGGGATGCTCAGGAGAATGTTCACGGTGGAAGGATGCTCAGGAAGGGGGTGAAGGGATAACGCGGGGGTCCGTGAGCATCAGCAGCCCAATTCTGCGGCAAGGCACCCGCTCGAGGTGGGCGGTGGGAAAATGCACCCACTGCAGGAGGAGGGCAGATTGACGGTGGAAACCGTCTCCGGGAACACCGTCTGTTGGCACCCGGCTCCAGACTGGGCTCATTATCCGTCAGCCTCGGCTCCGGCTGGGGGAGGTGGCTCTGAGTCTCCCGGCAGAAAGGCTCTTTTGATGGAAACAAAAAAAAAAAAAAAAAAAAAAAAAAAAAAAAAAAAAAAATTTTTAAAAAAAAAAAAAAAAAAAATTCACTTTTGAAAAAAAAAAAAAGAAAAAAAAGAGGAGTCGGGGAACGAGCCTTGGGGGTTTCCATGGAAACCCATGGCAGAGCCGCGCCGCAGCAGGAGCCGCAGCCACAGCGTCTCCGGGCCCGTGGCAGCGGAGGGGATGTGACCGATGTGACGGTGAGCCGGCCCGGGGTGCCCTCGGCCAGCCCAGCAGGTCCCACTGCGGCTGTGAGTCCCACTGGGTCACCAGGGGACACAGACGAGCCGGGGGGCTGCGAGGGAGATGTGCAAAGGGTCAGGACGGGACCCCATGCACCGGACCACAGACCACCGCTCATCGCACCACAGAGCAGCCTCGCTGCACATCGGCCCTCAGTTGCATCTCCAGGAGGATCGATAGAGCAAATTACACCAGCCGAACAATGCGAGAGAGCCCTGCAAACCCCAATTACTGAAAGCCTAATTAATATGTTTTTAAACAAACACTGTGGCAGTGATTCAAACAACACAAGCGTGGCCACAAAAGTTTCACATGGGGAGCGAATGGCCCGTGGCAATAGGATGGGAAGGAACCCAAAATGAGAATGAGGATGGGAAACAATTGCTTTGATACAGCCACAGCTGGGGGAAAGCGAGTGTTCTTTCCAGCACATAGCACAGGGACTCCTGTATGTCCCCACCAGCACCCTGCAGGGTTACAGATCAATAGTCCTGTAGAAAAACAAAATCAGAGCGCAAGACATGAAACAAAAACCCTAATGCAGCAGCTCCACAAGTCCTTGGAGGAAGAACGCAACCAGTCAAGGGGGTGCAGAGAACCACCATTCCAGCTCGAGGAGCCCCAGCTGGAAGGAATCTGACCCGGAAACTTGACCCAAGCACATAAACACCATCCTTGGAAAAACAATGACCTTTAAGTACACTCCTGATTGCTCCTGGGACCTGCGACACAATGCAGGAGGAGAAGGAAGGCAGGAAATCCCATGCCCAAGCTCAATGTAAAGGAGATGCTGACATGCGTGTCCGCACACCTCCAGGATGCAGTTCCTGACCGGTTAGGTGGATGTGTACCTGGATGGTGGCCAGGTCACCATCTCTTGCACACACATGTGGAAACGGCTGCTGCAGGAGGCAACATAGTCCGTTGCAGTCACATTGGATCCCTTTCCAAGAACAAACCACCAGCCACATCTGGAGCCTACGAGTGATCATTTATGAATAGAGGGAGGTTTTCATCTGCCTCAGTAATTGCCCTTATCCTCCCCCTCCTTTCCCTATCAAAAGAAAAAAAAAAAATAGAAAGAAAAAAAAAGACTTTTGACTCATTCTGGCAATCGGTTATAGCCCTGTGTTGCCACACAAAGGAACTGGTAGAACATCTGACAACAGTGAATCCATGCAACAATCCAGCAAACAACAGCAAGACAACTGCAAAGTGACAATTTCCCATTTTCTGTCCCCGGGATTTGCAGCACAGAAAGTCCCTATGATGGAAGTTGCAGTTTGTGCGGATTTTTTCTCCCATGAATTTTTGTAATTGTTTTTAGCACTGACACAAACTTCTCAGATTTAGGGTGGAATCTGCACTCAGGAAGGAGGGTCCTGGAGGAGCACCATGTTGGTGGCCCAAGCAGCTGGATGAAATATGAACATGGCAGTTTAGCTCCTGTTGGAAGTCAATGTGTCCCCCTCTAACCCACCAAGGGTCTAAGTGTGGATACGAAACAATACAGCAGTAGAATAGTCTCCAAGACAGCTGTTATTGCCCAGGAGTTGGGGCAATAACTGAGTTGGACAGACCATAAGCTTGACTATCCCATGGCCTGGAGGAATGACCTGACTTCTGGACTATTCGTGGTCTCTCACATTTGTTTTGGAAGTATTTTGAAAGACACTATTTTCATTCTGATGCAGACTGATCTTTTGGGTGGTGAATGTGGTTTTGTGCACTGCAGTTGCCATTCCCAGACAACCCTGACAACCCCGAAGCGAACCTGGATCTCCCATGAGCCCACCAAAAAGCCATCGTTTTCTTTCAGCTTCTCCACAGGCTCTGTTCAGTTTTGATAGGACTGACAACCACTAGCCCACAAATACACTCCACCATGCCCACTGGTAACACTGGGACTGTCCTGGATCTCAAAGTTTTACTTTCTTTGTCCTTCCACATGCCAGCATTGCTGATACTGCTGCCCACTTGTCCTCCTGAAGAGTTCTGTGCTGGGACAACTGGCGCTAAAGGAGTTCCAAGGATCCCATTGCTTCTCCTAATTTCCCCATCCTCCTGCACCTCCATTCTTCTGGCAGGATATTCATTTGGATAGAGACAAAAGTATAGCTAGGGATTATTTTAAATCAAGCTAAGAGTGTTCTGCCTTTTCTGTGTGCAGGGCATCCAAACCTGCCGTCCGTGGGCTCTCCATCCGCACCGCCTGCCCGAGCTCAGGCATCATAAAGCATGGCAATGCAGACGGCTCCCTGTGGAGGCCAGCCCAGGAGCACACAGGGAGTGCGGATCACACACCTCGTGTGTGAGGGACTCATGCATGTCCAATACAGAGGAGCCGTCAGGCGGTTAATTAGACCCAGCACTGTGCTCTCGCAAAGTCTATTAGCAGGGTTTTAGCCGACTGCTCCCTGTTTGGGATAACTGATGTAAGTAGGCTGGGAGAGAGGCAGCAGGAACCCCTAGAAACAAGGATTTGTGCTCTGGGTGGTGTGGGGGAGTGAAATCACACGCTGTTCCTTGCCGGAGTTTCTCAGCGGCAGAGCATCTTATTCATCTCCTTCCATCCTGCATGCGTGGCGATGTACCCGGCAAGGCAGGAAGCAGCTGTGGCCTCGATTACCTGGTCCGACGCTGAGTCCTGATAAAGCCCAGCTCCCTCGCAGCCCGCAGGAAGGAAGGAGGAAGCTGCACAATAGCCAAGGGCCAGACAAGAATTCGCAAAGGAACAAACTCCTCCCTCCTTCCTATTCCTTGTTTTGCATCTCGGGGTGCTCTTTGAATGGTGACCCTGCAGGAGGAGGGGCCTTGTCTCCATGTGGGATTGTAAACGGCATTGTCGCTTGCTTCCCTGCATCCCAGAAGCCTGCAGGAATCCAGTCCTCAAAGAATAAGCCACTCACCTCAATGTGTGCCTTATTACCCCGAATGAACTTCCAAGGTGCCAACCCCACCAGCAGCTCCCAGTCAACGACTAGAGATGTGTTAGTGCAGGAAGGACCTTTCCCGAGTATCAGGAAGCTGCTGGCAGTCAGCAAAGGCAAAGGGAGTCAGCAAAGTGCCCTGGACACTCCTGTGCAAAGTGAGACTGAGCAGAGCCGGCTCTGAGAACCCTCCTGTCTGTCCCATCCCGACCACACAAGCTGTCCAAGGCATCGTGAGGGCACCCATGGGATGCAAGTCCCCAGGTTGCCTGTCCTGGTTCCAACCCAGGCAGCCTGATGCTCTTCTCCAAGTTATCCTCTTTGCTTCTCCTGCTCCTCCCTCTCACGCTCTTGTTCGTGCAGATCCGCAAGTTTCCCTTGCTGCTGCTCAGCAGCCTCCAAGGGCCTCTTCCTCTGCTTTACTGAGGTTATTACTTTTTGAGTTTTCCCTTAAACAATGACAAAGTTTCCTAAGCAGAGGCAGTGCTTCATCTTGGGAATGCACTCGCCTCCGCAGAGGTTTTCTCATACAGGCTCTACCCTGCCATCTCCTCCACCCGCTGGGTGCTGCAGAGATGGAAATTCAGACATTGTGCTTGCCTATATAGCTCCCAATAAAGTATATCACACAGGAATGAAAAACAAAAGCCACCTGGGGAGAAATAAAAGCTCAGGACGCATTGCTAGGAGGGCTGAGACAGAAACTCTGCCTGCCTAAACGTGACAAGGAAAGAACTGGGAAGCCAAAGGATTCACCCGCTCCACTTCTGTACAGCAGCATGGCAAGAAGCAGTGAATCGGAGGTATTTTCTCACCCATGAACATGGGCAGGCCCCTGCCCTGGCCTGTTGCTGCCTCAGGACACAGATGCAGGCTGTGGTAGAGCAGTGCTGCTGCCTGTGGGAATCTCCAATTGCTTCCTGAAGCGTGCTCAGATAAATGGCACTGTGGGAATTCACAGCAGGAACCTGAGGACAAGCTCAGCCTGAGTTTCAAAGGCTTGGCTTTCCTGGGATCATCGCTGGATGACTCAGAGGACATGTCATTATCCGCTATAGAAAGCTAGCAGATATTTGCTGGGATTTGTCCATACATTCAGCCTCGTCAGATTCACATTCCCCTGGGACAATTGTGGTACGACTGTTGCTTCCTGTTTGGAATCAAAGCAGAAAAGAGGCAATAGGGTCATGCGTGTGGAGCAGGCTCAACCAGCCAGCCCTAGCTCTGCATAGGAGCAGGGCCTATGGACGTATTTGCTGGGGCATTGCAAGGGTGACAGCTGACCTTCCAGAACCATCACGTTCTGCCCGGATTTATAATCCAGGATACTGAATGCATGCATTAAATTCCTTTGAACAATTCCAAGAGAAGCACCATGAGCCTAAAGCAAAGATTCTTGCAATGAGCTGTTATATGCTACCGGTTATTCCCCTGGCTGCTCCATCAGCCCTAGTCACAGCATAGGATGAAGAGAGAACATCACAAGTCCCTCCACATCCAGAACATCTACCTCTAGTCTCAGCTCTCCCTCCTCCCATGCGATCTGATGATCTCCTTCCAAATTCCTCTTCCCCTCCATCTATCATACTACCCTTGAGGATTATTTCTGTCTTGTTCCTGAGCTGACCGCTTGTTTCTCCTTCTCCCTTGCAGATCATCCCCCACAGCAATTGCTTGTTCTGACATTCGGCAGTTATTTAATGTATGTTTTGCTTCTAGTAAATGCAATTTGGTGGCTGGAAATGAGGAGCAAGCCATGTGATGAGCATTCTCTCCACGGATCTCTGGCAAGTGTTCAGTCCATTCCTCAGTGCTCCAGGGACTGTGACTTTGAGTTAGGCAGTCAACTGCTTGGAGCATTTCTGCCTTGCAGAAGTTAATGGCTGGCGCAGAGCTCCTGCTCCCCACTCGGGTAGCCTGGCCTCTGCAGCGCAGGTTTTGCTCCAGTCCCATCACCCTGCACCTGACCCTTGTCTCCCCACCGTCCCATATCAGACAGAGTCTTCATGTGCTGGGTGGGGGAAGCACAGCGAGACTGAAGAGCATTGCTTTATCCGAACCAACAGCTCTGAACTCACAGGCAGATTAATTTAGCATGAACGAGATGCTGTTGCAACACAAATGCCCCGCAGTAACAGGGACCAGGCCTTTCTCAAGCTCCTCGTTATTCTGCCAGTGAGAATGCTAGTTAAGGCAGAGCTGCCGTGAGCTTGGGGGATGCCGCTGTGCCAAGGGGGAAAGCAGAGCACACAGGCCCAGCAGGAGGTCCGGGACTGCTCGGGCAGTGCAGGGCACTGCGGGAAGCAGAAAGCAGCAGAGGGTCATTGGAGAGCCTGGGAGAGGGTCTGTGGCCAGTCCCCAGCGAGAGCAGCGTGAGGAAATGAGAGACAGGCAGGCAAGTGGTGCTGCCAATAGCTTTTATGGCATCTTGCAGCTCCAGCGCAGGGCAGAAAGGAATGAAACTCCCAGCCAACCCAGCATGATCCAGTTTGAGTGAGCAAAGGGTGTAGGCTCTACCCCAGGGCACAATAGCAGAGTTTCGCCCTGTCACTGGGCATCCTCCAGCTCCAGAGAGCTTCTGGGTTTGTTCTGGGTGACTGTGTGGCTGAGCGTGTGGGATTCAATGTCTATGCTGTTCTACAAAATACCTCACATATGCCGTATGCATACCGTGCAATGCAGATATTGCACACAGTGTAAGCACGGGCTCTGGCAGCCAAGGAAATAGCACTACAAAACCACTGCAAAGGGCTCCTAAAGTGCCATCCAGCTGGGCTCACACCAGGGCTGAGCTAGTTAGCATCTTCATCAGTGATTTGGAAATGGGAGTGTCTAAGTGTGAAGAATCAAAGTTTGCTGAGATAAAGTGACCAAGTATAGGCAAAACAAAATTAACTATAATCATTTATAGAAGTCTCAGGCATGTGAGGAAGATCAGTCCTCACATACGTAACCAGAGATGGGCTCCAAACTAGTAATTACTGTCAGGAAAGAGCCCTGTCATTCACTGTGGACGATAGTCTTAAAATGTCAGTTCTGGAGAGGGCAAAACTGAAAATGAGCAGCAAGGAATTACTAAGAAAGGAAGAAAGGAACCAAGAATGTCATTGCCCTTAAGCAGTCCAGGAGAGGCACTCTCTTTCATGCCCTCCTCCTGCATCCCACAGAGATGGAAATGGAGAAGACTTGCAAAGGATTCATCATAGCCAAGGTACTTGAGGAGGCTAAAGTGAGCATGGGGAGGGAGGACACCAGAGAGGGAGAGTGTGAGAAAGGGACCAGAAACAGCTATTCAGAGCTCTGGACCCAGCACATTGGATAGGCAGCAGCCTAAGCGTACCAATTTATCCAGTGCATAATTAAAACCTGGAACTCGTTAGCCTGGAAGGTGTTGGAGGACAAAAGCATAAACAGATGAAAAGAGATGAGACAAAACCCACAGCACTGAACATGATGATCTGAGCACCAATTCCATGAAGTGGAAGTGCTGCTATGTGGGATACTGGAGGGCTGACAGGGCAAAGACCTCTCTAAGGACCTATTGTTTCCTATCATCTTTACCTCTGCATCCACTAATATCCATCTGGAGGTGGACTGCAGGGCTACAGGAACCTTTGGCCTGACCCAGCATGGCCATGCTGGGTTCTTGTGATCTCCGTGCACTTTTCTTTTCTCAGAGTTGCTCAGTGAGAGAGCAATTCTCTCACAGGAGCTTTTTCCTTCAGCCTACCAGCACAAGCTGCCTTCTTGTCACACTCTGCACTGAGGGCTTGGAGGGGGGATTTCATCAGCCCCAGCTCAACAAGCACTTGCTAAGTGCTTCATCTCTGCAGGAAAACGGAGCAGGGAAGACAGTGCCACCAGTGCTGGGCACTGCACAGGAGGCTGAGTCGCTCCTAGGCATCCCATTTGGCCCCATGCACAGCTACAGCCATGGATGAGCTCCCACGAAACGATCATCTCCCTTTCTTATTGCAAACAAGAATTAAAACACAGCTGAAATATGTTAAGGGTTGCAAACTGCAGGAATGTGCCAGCTCAGCCCTTGGGGAGGAGAGCGCTGCTTGCTGTGAGTGAAACCCTCCCCAGTCCCCCAGCTGTAATTTGGGGATTCAATCTATAGGAGCAATATCCATCAACATTTCTAAATGCATCACTCCTGTAGAACCAGGCAGATAGTGTGCAATATATCAGAATTTGGCAATTCTTCCAAAGTGATATACATAGATCAGTCTTTCCAAGGCTGGCACATGAGATGGCCCCTTCTGACCCAAATTGGAGGGCAATCCCCCTTAAAACTCAGAGACATTTTCCCTCCTGGGAGCAGTCAACTGTTTTGGGGTATTGTATTGTATTGTATTGTATTGTATTGTATTGTATTGTATTCGTGGCACATGCAAGAAGCAGGTCCAAATTGAGCATGGAGATGGTTCCTCTCACACATGCTCCAGGTCTTGGATCTGTTCTGCTAACATTACACATCATTTTAACCATCACCACTCGCACTCTAGGATGCTGTCTTCTGTGGTGTATAAGCTCTCTGCCCTCTGGTTCCCTTGCCCCTTTGCGATCTTGGGGCAGTGAAGGAAGAGGAGGAACAAATATCTCTTTTTCTGGACTCCCAAAGCAATACCAACCAGACTATAAGCTCAAGGACAGTTTTTTTTCCCCCAAATCCAAAGGATGTTTATGCCCCAAACTGTGAGTTGTTTCACCACTGCCTCTCAGGAGCAATGAAAACTTCCTAAGAGCTTTCTCCATTATAAGGCACTTGGCAAACCCAGCTCTCAGCTCCAGCTTGCCCTCCAGCACTCTCTGCTCAGCCACCCCTGGACCACCTTGCCCTGGAGATGTTTCCTGTTTTCTAAGCCACATTTCCCCACTCCCTTGTTCAAGGTAGACTTCTTGAGCCATTGTCTTCGGGAGCAAAGTTGGCCTGGCAAGTTCTGTCCACCACAGAAAGACATAAAAATGGCTCTGCTGTGCCAGATAAAAATGCTTGTGTATTTCATCTCTGCTAGTGGCCAATAAAAATGACTAAGGATGGCTTAAAAAAAAAAAAGGAAGCATATTGCAATATTATCCACAGATGCTCTCTCATCCTCCAGTAAGCTCTGGCTTAGGGACTCCTTGAGCCAGAGGTGGTAAATTTGTGTTTGTAGCGCTTGAGATGCATTTTTCTTCCATGAGTTGCATTTAAGCATAGCTTAAGTTCCAGCATTTAGAGTATCCAGTGGAAGTGAGTTCTATTTATTTCTATTTTTTTTATTTTTCAATTAATACTCCATAATTTTGCTACTACTAGAAATAGAGGATAGGCATTCCAGCTCACATATTCTGTGGCATGTGCCAATTCCCAGCCCTCTTCCCATTTCACTCCATTCAAAGCTGGGTTCATTCTGGATTTATGAAGCGGCAAATAAAATTGTGCTCTTTGTTTTCTTTCTTTCTTAGCCGACATTATCACTTCATTTTTTTTCTACCATCACAAATGCTCAGAATGGTCTTTTTTGGTGGAAGTCGGTAGTCTAACTCTGTGCTCCCTTGTCTGTATTCTGTGTGCACAGGTGAGATATTTTCCCTCCTACATCCTCATATGCATCACTTTTTTTTTTTTTTTTTTGAAGTTCAATCTCATCAAACCACTTTCTTGCTTAATCATTCAGTTCCATGAAAACCTTTGGCAGCTTTTCACAGTCAGTGTTTTTTGCCCATTCAAATTAATTTTATGTCATTAGTGAATTCTGTATCTTCTTGTTCGCTTCCTTTCCTGACCATGCTGAACAGCACAACTCCCCGTGTGATTTCACTGGCCAGCTCCCTCCACTGTAAAAATTCACTCATTTTCCCTACCATTTCTTTCCCATTTTTTTAACCAGGAGAATTATTCATGAGAGGAACTTCTTTTTTGGCTCACATCAGCTTAATTTCCCTATGAGTCTCTGCCGAAGGACATTGCCAAAAGAACTTTGAAAATTCTAACAGATTATATTGACCAGATCACCTCAGTGCACATATTGATTCCTTCAGCGAATGCTAATGGATTTCTGATACATGATTTCCTTCCACTGAAACTGCAACAACTTTCCCCTATTACATCATATTTATTCATTTGCCTTTACAAGCTCTCTTCTTTATTACAATTTTCACCTATTTGCTTGACACAAAAGTCTGACCTACTGCTCTGTAAGACTCTACATTCCATTTAATTTTTTTAAAGAAAAACTCTAAAATCGAGAATCACATTTGATACCCTCGCTTACTTTGCTATGGAGAGCATTAAAAGCCATAGATTATATACTACACTTAATAGCTGGGAAACGTCATCTTTTCCTTCCTTGCAGTTTTTGAGTGAATATCTCTAGTTCTGGCAATTAGTTCCTATTCATGCTGCCAATTTGCAATAAATTCTCTCTTCTAATGACACTTTCATTTGATTCAATTGCTTTGATTGTCTAATATCAACCTGGAGAGTTACCTGAGGCCAAGCCAACCTCGGCAAAATGCAGAGTCCCCTTTTCTCCCTCTTTCCACTTTCTCTGTAATTTCTTTCCTGACTTTCAATCAGAATTGTCCCCCAGCTCCCTTTTTCTGTAGTACTGAGTTTATTGTCTGCCAGCCCTAGTATCTCCTTTGTATTTGTAGCTTCACCATGTTCTCAGTTAGCATGCTCCTTCCAGCTTTTATGGCTTCCAAGTCACAACATTTTCAAGACTATGGCAACATATTATCAACTGTAGGTATGAAATAGGTATTAACTGCATCTCTATCTTCCTAGACTCCTATTTCCATCTTCTGTTGAGCTCTCCAAAGACCACACTCGACTTGAGGCATGTATGACTTTAGACAGCTCTCTCTAAATTCCATTCCCTGGTGCATGTTGGTAAGCATGAAAGACTCTTACATCCACCCTCTGCTCCCTGCTCTCCTTGTGGAACTGCTCCTGGTTAGAAACAAATGTAAGTGCCTTTCCAACACCCCTGCTCCTCCAGATGCAATAGAGCCCTGTCAGGCTGCAGAGTCCCAGTGAGTCCAGAGGCCAAATCCGCACTGCTCTTTGGGACAGTCCTGATGATAGTTACAGGGAGCAGTTTATCTCCCTCTGGGATAAAACAGAGTGTAGGGAGCTTTTCAGATGCTCCTTTAACAAGAGCAGGAAGGGGTGAGGAATTGGTTTGTGGACATAGACCAGCTGTCTGCAGAGCTGCCTGGAAATATTGTCTTGGGGCAACGGGTAGCTCTCTGTGTGTTGCTCCACAATGTGCTCTCTTCAGAGTGTGGGTGTGGGTGTCCAGGAAGCTCTTTCAAAATATCTCAGTGGGATACTGACTACTGACTCGCAATGTCTCCAGGGCTGGACACCATGGGAAGGCTGGGCACCGAGTGCCAGGACTGCAGAGTCAGGCTGCCGAGATGCCGACGTAGCGCTCCAGACCTGCCATCAATTCCCCATCCTGTCCCCATGCCAGCCTGTATCTCCGGTTTTCCCTCCTCCCGAGGATGCTCTGAAGGCAAGGCAAGGCTGAGGCTCTAAAACCTACCTGACTCACTCACCTCCTCATCAGTAACCTGAGGTTGCATGACACAGCAAATGTCTATGGTCATTTTGAGACAACAGAGACAATCTGTTGGGTTTGAGTTGCATGCCAGGCCACATTCACACTGCATGTAAAGCCAACGTAAGACTGAAGCTTTTCTGATAGCCCCTATGTGACCTCAAATTTATACTATCTAAAGGATTTTAAGACTTTGCTTTGCTCTCTGTTCAGAGATCCAGCACAACAGTAGCTAAAAGGACACTCTGCAATCCTCTCTTGATGGTATAACCCACACGAGGACAGATGATTCAAGCAATCCAGTGACCAAGAAAAATGTATTCTTCCTAAAAGCTCAGCATAAACCAAAACCTGCCAAAATTTAGAAATCCTAAACCACTGAAAAGACAAAGCCACTTGCACACTCAATTAATTCTGAGGTTGTAAATAAAAATAGAACTGAATTCATCTATATTATTCATAGAAAACCTGAAGAGCGAACAGCAGGCAGTGAGGACATCGAAGAAATGGCAGTTAAGCTCTTGGAAGGAAAGAGAGCCTCAGAACTGGGTACACAACATACATTGTGGCAAGGTGAACGACAGAATCAGTAAGTTGAAGCTAGGAGCTTTTATTAAACCATTTGGACATCAGGAATGTAAGTGAATGTCTTGTGGTGTTAGTTCTGCTCCCAAAGCATTTGAAAGAATAATAGCCCAGATCTTGGAGGGATTTCAAGAAGCTGAAATTAGAATGAATGCTGTTTTTAATTTGTACTAACGAGCTTAAAGAGCAAAATGAAAGACTCCGAGAAATTTTGCAGAGTCAAGACACTTAACACTGAGCTAAATAACATAAGAATCTGATCTGTGCAAGTATTTTCCATCTTATACACAGAAAGAGCAAACATGACCCAGTGCCTGATTCAGATTAAATGGTTAATTACTGCTGCTTTTGTTGAACTCTGACAGTGCAGCAAATCAGTGATGTATGAGAGAGAAATAAAGCCAGTCTTGCTCTGAATGGCC
The DNA here is from genome assembly GCA_032273925.1 of Rhynchotus rufescens. Taxonomy (NCBI): domain Eukaryota; kingdom Metazoa; phylum Chordata; class Aves; order Tinamiformes; family Tinamidae; genus Rhynchotus; species Rhynchotus rufescens. The sequence goes on along the minus strand of JAVCKT010038097.1, from coordinate 732 downwards.
TGCGATGCAAGAGAGAATACAGAAAGCACAAGATCCTCACAGCATTGCTAGCATATTTATTAGTGTCATCTCACTTCTCCTGAGATTGACAGAAGATGGGAATCTTTAGCATGGACTTGACTGGAAGGAGATGATAGCCTGGGGGACAAGCACTGGGTAAGTGTTAATAAAAAAATACACGAGATGCCCAGATTCGTTGGGATGGTCACCTGCTCAGCAAAACTCATTCCAAATCTGTCTGTGATAGATAAACCCTGAGGGATTTGCCAGACGGTGACATTGTCTCATTCTGAGAAGTCACACTGGTGTTAAGTTAAAATTAAAATACATATTGCCTTGTTATCACTGCTGAAGTGCAACGATTTAAGTCAGGCAGGTGTTGTTCAATGGGTGTATCTATTACAGGGCTGGTTGCATATTTTATGCAGACAAAGCAGTTGATTGCATTAGAAAAAGTAAATGCAGCAGATAGATAGATAGAAGCTGGACCCATTATTGTAGTCCCACTCATGAACCACAAAGTATCTACAAGTGGAACAGATATGAACAGAAGTTGGTAACAACAGACTTTGAGATTTGTTTGGAGGGCATCTATTCTTTTTTTTTTTTAATATGCACTTAAAATTACAGCAAAATCCCTACAGAAAGCTGAAAGAAAGAGAGAAGAGAAGAGAAGAGAAGAGAAGAGAAGAGAAGAGAAGAGAAGAGAAGAGAAGAGAAGAGAAGAGAAGA
>JAVCKT010038091.1:0-14092 GCA_032273925.1 Rhynchotus rufescens | reverse complement strand
ATGGATTGATAACTTGTCAAAAAAGTCACCCACCTGGTTAATGATTTGAATCATGCAACTGTGTAAATTATGATGTGATATGAGTCAAATATAAGTAACATATCTAATCATTGTTCTGCTTTCACAGCAGCTCAGGATTATCTTCAGAGTAAATGTGCTAAAAGAAAAAAAATGAAAAAAACTAAAATAAAGCAAAATAATAAGAGATGTAACAAATGACAAATTAAAATATTTGAAACAAATTACAATAAGACATCATGTTATTGCCACACTTCTTTGTTGCATAAATGAACAGAAGAGGAAAAAAAGCATCTCTTAATGAAGCTGCATTCTGAAGTAACAAAACATTGTCAAAGCCAGAGACAGCAAACAAAAGAAATTCTAAACAAGGATACTTTCAATAAAAAGCATACAGAGAACAAACGACAAAACGATAAATTAACTGCTGTAGCTCCCTTCCTTCTCTATTACTAAGTGGATCCTTCTTTTTGGAAAGATTGCTAGCGGATAAGCTCTGGATCCTTGACTGGGCATCTGGGCTGGAATGGAGCACGCAGCCAAAGTGGGAGCCCTGCAGTTTATCCGTGTGGATGTGAACTGGCTGGCAGAGACTGTGGAAGGGCCCAGGGCTTCTCCGGTTCTCACTGTTCCTTTGCCCCCACCTCCTGGGTTTTCGCCACCTTTCCCAGGAAGGCAGGACGGCGGCCACGCTCCCGCTCCGCAGATCTCGGAACCAAAAGGTTGAGGAACGAACCTTGATGCTGGTGCAACTTCATGCCAGGGAGCTGAGGGGAGGGTAGCTCTGTTGTTGGTAGAACCTTGCCCTTAACTTTAGCAAAGGCAAAATCTAGCCCACAGGGTGTCTTACCCTCTCTGAACAAGGGCTCTTGGCCAGCCCTGACCTTCTGAAAAGCCTGTGCCAAGGCACAAACAATTAAGCAGGTCAGCTACTCTGAGCAGAGTCTCGGCAGAGGAACAAAAAATCAACACAAAGCTCTGCCAAGAAAGACATAATGGCAGTAATTAATACCAGTGAACCTGCTTTCATGGGAGAAAGATCTTCTCAAACAAATCTGGTTAAATGGTGATAAGATTACAGTCTGGCTGATTAAACGTGAATGCAAAGACTCAACAGACTTTTGTACGGCACTTGATTTTAGTGCCTTTTTAATAGAATTACTTAATTTCAATAAAATGGAAAATAGTGAACAGGCAGCTGGCTAACTCCGGGTTAGTAATAAGAAGGACTGATGATATTTGTTATACTAATCGGGGATCTGTAACTAATTATAAAATGATAGCTGATAAAATTTGCAGGTAACGAGAAGAATGTCCATGAGGTAACATGGAAAGGGCACAGAAACCTAAGAGCAAGGTACTCAGACCATGCTCCCATAACAGTAAGGGATAATAACCTCCAAGTTATTCTCTTGGAAAAGCTTTTGTGGTCATGACAAGCTTCATGTTTGATACTCTAGAAAAAAATGCTGATGTGGAAGGACAGAAAGAGCAGGGGAGGGGAGAGAAAAATCCAATCTTAAAAGTCATTTTATGTCTGGATAAGGTATTTGTGAGGCTGACACAGGAACTCTCCATCTAGCCTTCATTTTTAAGAAGAGCTGTTAAGGGCTGTAAAGCAGTAGATAGAAAATAACCGGAGGGGAACTTACGGAGTTCACTCTGTCTTCAGAAAGAAGACTGAGAATGGATCAGTTTTCTTGCTGTTTTCAAAGGACAGATGTTTCAGCCCATCAAAAGGCCCTCCAGATTCCTAGAGAAAGGCCTCACAAGAATAAAGAGCTGGAAGCTACACCTCGACAAAGGCAAGTCAGAAATACGATACATATTTGAAACAAGTGATGTAGGCAAAGAAAAGAAAAAGCTCATACAAACAAAAACAGAAGTAAAAACCTGCAGGTCCTTGTCATTTGATGACTTCAAATTGGTATTACCTGCTTTTCTAGAAAACTGAATTTATTGGAACACACAGGCCAGGGTGGCCTTTTGGTGGCCTTTGATATGACAAAGGTGTGGAGGAGCCAAGCCACCCGCTCGGCCTGCAGGAGGGCAACACACTGCCCTACACGTGGAGGTCAGCCAAGGACAGCCCCTCTGCCAGGGCACCTTTGGCTGGTGCTCAATGCCCACCACTGAGCTTGAGTATTTCCATTCCTCTCTAGTCATTTAACCAAACAAGCCACTAACGTCCTATTGCACCAGCAGTTTCCTCCCGTCCTTTCTACAGCAGTGTTTTGCCTTAACACCTCCTGGAGGTTTCTGAGCTGTCCCAGCTGCCTCCTGCCTCTTCTACAGGGAGAGTTTTCCTGGGGATTTGGCACGTACCCCTGCCGACGGGAAGCGCTTCCGCGTTGCAGCACTGATCGATGAGCTGGTGGCAGTGCTCCACCATGGACTCCAGCTGTGCTTTGTCGTAGGAAACCCCCAGGAACCTCACCAGCTGCTCGACCATTGTGGCTAGATCCTGCAAGAGAACGTCTGAGCTGATTTTGCGGGATTTTGTTTAATTATTTCAATAAGATTCAAATCAGTTGCATTCTGCTGCAGATGCAAAATACAAATGCCTACGTTGCAGAAGCATCAGCATCTGAATTTTTTACCAGGTTTCAGATTTGCTGAAAATAAACCTGCACCTTTCAGAGTATTTGGGGAAGGCAGATAGATGGACTGAGAACCTAATCACACAAGGTAGCATCTTCAGGGATGCTCCCTAGAGAGCAGGGAACTGCAAAGTAATTGTGGTTTCTCTCCTCACTTAAGTGATCACTTTGGAATATCAGCATATAGGAGAGAGGGGATGGGTGGGAAAAGGAATTATTTTCATTTTGGTCTGGATAAAATACATGACCACGAATGTTAGAACAGCTCCTCCCCTTCACTGTCCGCTTCTGGAAATACGTTGATGTAGATAGAAAGGAAAAGGTAAGGTGAGGCAGTCTCTGAGAACGAGTGGTCCTTAAATTATGTATCCAGACCCCTAAAAAGGACCCTCAGAAATATGACCTTCTGGGATGGCAAGAAAAAAATGGGAGTGTTTAACAGGAAGAAGAAAGGTACTGTGATGCTCCCGAATTTCAGCAGCATCATTCAGGGGACAGTTAATATTTTGTTATTGAAAACGATGACTTTGAAGTCATTGCTTCAAAACTTTAAAAATCATTCCTGATATGTGACACTCTCTTTCAGAATTCCACTCTGTCAGAAATACACTAAATTACATTTATAACTTGTCCAGCTTTATTGAATTTAAATTCAAATTATAATTTACCCAGCTTTATTGAGCTCTATCCCAGTTTTACCTTTCTGCAGGTTTAGCCATATGAGCTGGGTTTTCCCTACATTTGCATTAATTCTGTGTTAGTTAAACCTGTATTTTGAAATATTTACATTAATTCTCATAAGTATATCCTTGCAATGAGAAATGGACATCTGCATAGTTTATGTAGTATTTTCAACAAACCTCTGACATGCAAAAGCTGATTTATTAACCAATACACTATAAGGATCCCCAAATTATGTTCACCACATGCCAAATGCTTACCCCTAACTGCTTTCAAGATTGATTCACACTCAAATAATCAGAATAAATGCCACATACATATAACAAAACATGAAGATTTTTTTTCCATTGGTATAGCACACGGAGTAAGAGACTGCTTTAAAATGAATGCCTGAGGCATTCAAAGGCTGAGTATAGCAAGAGCTCTGCAGTTTCACTTCTCTCCTTCTGTGCTGGTAGTTCAGTAAGTGCCTCTGGAAGGCAAACAGATTCCTGAGTGCATTGCTGGGTTTCCAGAAGTGCTGGGGATCCATGACTGTGCTTTATAAATGGGATCAGATGTCGTATACAGGAACCAAATTTCTGCCTTCATGTCGCGTTTTAAATGTGATCATACTTAAGTAATCAAAGTATCTCTTTGCTAGAACTAACTTACCTTGTGCATATCTTCATACTTGAGGAAAAGTACGTTGGCGTCCATATGATGTTCCCAGAATTCTTGGACGTGTTCAAACCATGAACCGTATCCTACTACAGATACAGAAGATATTAGGATTTACATGAGGAATATGAACACGTTATTAATCCCTCTTTAGAAAGGAACACAGGAGAAAGGGAAGAACTGGGGTGGTTTATGGTCAGAGGTTTATAGTTCTGTAATTAACGTACAGATTGCAGCTTCCCTCAGCTGGGAGCGAGATCAGCAGCAGTGCACAGCTGGACAGCACATCTTCTGTGAAGGGCAATGACTTGCTGACAACCACTGTCCTTTCTTATTTAGAGAAAGGAAAGGAAACAGACCTACGAATATGCTCTGCTGTTGTTTCCAGACAACTAAAGATCTGCTGTCACAATATGCTACTTAGTGTTCTATCTTTTGCCTCCTTTTACCTCAAGCACAGTACAGATACAGCACTGTAAGGACAAGAGTATCTGTGGGATAGTGCAGTAAATTGGGCTCCAAGGTGGGTGCTGGGTGCCCCTGCAAGCACAGGGGGACTCCTTGTGCATCGCAAGGTGTGAGGAGGTCCACGGTGCAGGGGTGCCAGGGATGAAAAGCTGAGGCCTCCTCCCTGCTGGGTGCCCCCAGCAGCTTTGACCTCAGAATTTATTTTGTTAAACAGCACATTCTCATTACATGAACGGTTCAGTTTTCATAGGAAAAGTCTTATACTGTAGGTCATTTTTAAGTCAGCTGACTCATTTTCCGTTTTCATAAAGGTATGTGAAAACTCCATTTCTGTTTTGCTCCACATACTCCTAAGGAAAATCATACAAAAGGTTTCACAATGGTCAAGACAAAAAAAAGGAAAAAAAAATCCAGCTACTCTTAAGGTAGACAAGGTTGCACTAGAAGAATTTACCTTCATTTTACTTCAGAAATTCCCTCAAGCTTTAGAGGGAAATGCTAAAGAATTAACATATGCAAGACTAATCCCCTGCCCATCCAACTGCAAACAACAGAGCTGACATGCAATGAATTTTGTTTCAAGATGGCCAGATTTGAGGAGGGCTAAAGAGAGTGGGATTGTGTCCTGTGGGCTCAGTGCTTCTTCCTCCAGCACTTCTTGGAGTTTTAGGCAAAAAAAAAAGTCCCTTTTCAGCTCTTCGCATTGCTTCCATGAGATTAAAATGTTTAGCTAAATTTTAAATTTATTGCATTATAAAACATTCCATTTGAACAATTATGGCCACACAGAAAATGCTGTAATATTTTATTGCCTCTGGGAGGTTTGTGATCAAGCAGCTACCTGCTGCAAGATGACTCATGGTACACTTATATAAGAGAGTAAAGAACCTTCATCCCAACTTAGAAGGCCTTCAACTTGTCACTACTCTTGAAGTCACAGCTTGTGGGCTTTGGAAAAGCTTCCCATTTTCAGGGAATGCAACAGAAAAAGCTGTGGGTGGGTTGGACTGGACTGGGAAAGTATTTACACTTTCTGCATACACTTGCAGAAGAAAATAGCATAGGTTTATAAAGCCTTTTAATTAACCATCACTGTCTGGTTTTTATTTTTTCCCCACCCTTCAGTATTACACAGTTCCTTTGGCAACAGTTTCCCCAAATTCCATATTGAAGAAAAGCTGCTGCACAGGATCAAGAGGAGACCCCGGTCTCAGAGCAGAGATCAAGGCTGCTGGCAACTTCTTAGTGTAACAATAAGGTAAGATTTTAGAGAAACAGAGGGCAGTAGAAAATTTGATAATAAGCTTTTTATATTGCTGGCTAAAAAGTATGTCAATCCATTGGCAAAAGCCTGGTTAAGCAGCTGAGAAGTTGCTGTAATGCAGGTTTTAGTACCCTTGCTACAGTGTGTATTTTCAGAAAGCAACTGCCTACAAGTCTACCCAACTGCCTATTCACGGAGGCTGACAGCAAATCTGCTGCAGTCCAGATCAATCTCCTGTGAGAGAGAGGTTTCTGTGCATTAACTTGCATCTTGTGAGAGACAAACCTTGAGTTTTATGATGAAATAAAAAAATTAAAGGACTTGCCACCACGTCCTGGGTAATGGAATGACTCTGGGAAAGAGCATAAGCCCAGTGAGCTCCCATGTAAACAAACAGGTTCTGGGAACACTCAGTACCTTCCATGCAGTACCTGCTATCTTGCAAATCAAACTTCTAAAAGTAGACCAGGGGTTTTCTTGAGTTAAGTGGAACTGAGCCCATGGGGTCAAATACTGTAAGGCAATCATTTACAAGGTATGGTCACAGTTTGCATGGATAAATGTCAATCCTTGCAGCCCTGCATTTGTCGCGATCTCCTTGCTGTAAATGGAACACAGAACGCACTTTTATCCAGTTCATTTCTGCAGCTGCAGAGAGAATACAGAGATGAAAATAAATGTGTAACAAAAAAAATGAAAATCTAGTAAAAGTATGATAAAAATGTGAAAATTTTCTGTTCTGTGCAGAGAGAACAGCTCCTTACACTTGTCATTCATAAACCTTCTGCAGAACTCCTGGAACGTCCCTCTGTAGCTCATGGTCCTTAGGGAGCGGTGAAACTGGTAATAAGACACGACCAGGTCTTTGGGGTTGCGAGCCATGTATATTACCTATGAAAGGGGGGAAAATCATCTGACTGAAAGAGCTCTTTCCTCTGTTTCCCAAAGCATTTAAACACCTGCTGCTGGTACAGCTAATCAAACATGAAAATATTTTTACCTTAGAATTACCATTATGGAGGTCTGAAGGCAAAAACCGATACGGTAGGTGGCTTTTTATGAGGCGAGGTGAGGTCAGTTCCTAAAATAAAACAAAAGGAGAAACATTTCTTACTGAGCATGAGGTGTTGGCCACATCCTGAGCTCTCCCGAATCATCGCACCTAAAGTCCTTTACGATACTGTGCCACATGCACCAATTCACTTCCTCAGCTAACAGGGGTCTGGGACTAGGAACTGAGTCAGCAACTCGCATCTGACTCTTAAATATCAAAAGGATGGATAATCTGAGTGTGCAAAAATCACAATTTTTCAAATTGCTTCCATTTATAAGATCCTTTCAGGAGGATATGGTATCATGATAAATTCTTAGCATTAGATTAACTTTCTTCCCAGTGATGTTTCTAGTGAAATTTCTGAAAAAACTCAGAAGTTCTGAATGTAGAGAGATTCAGAAAACCCTCTACTATATTTCTTCTCTTTCAAATGTTAATTTTGCAATTTATTTCATCCTCTGATTTAGGCCAAACAATCCCCAGGTTCACCTGAGTGAGTACGCAAACACTCTTCCCCCAGAATATTTTTCCATTGTTATCTTTGGGACAACAATCATTTTATGACTCGAATCATCTCCCAGTAGTTAAAGACCTCATAAACTGATACCAGTTTATGAGTTGCTAGCGCACTGTACAGGTAACAACATGCAGTCTCAAACTAAGCCCACTCACTGTTCACCATTTCTTTGCATGAAGGTAACCCTGGGGGTCTCCTTGCACTAGTCCTCACAGAGATGGAAAAGAGGAGCAATCTTTGAGACTCCAAAGGTCTCAGCCCAAAACAGGCTGATGCTCCTGTTGGGGGTGACTAGAATCTACCCCTGCCAGCTTCTGCTGGCTCAATTCCTTAAGCAGTGCGGGTATTTTAGGATGGAGCCCAGTATTTTGCCTCATCATTACAACAGAGGAGTTACATGCCACGTCACTAATCTTGTTGTGAGCAGTGGGGATGTCATTTCATGTAGAATATGCCAAATTCCCCTGACTGCATTAGAGTCTGTAGACCCACAGGTCCTGGGTCTATAAGGATCTGCACCTGTAAATCCAGACAGTGGTGAGGCTATAGATTTATAATATTGAATTTCCTAGTTTGCAAATTGAGAGATGGGATTAAAGCAAATCTGTCTCATTTCGGTGGCTTCTACTGATGTAAGCAAGGGAGGCTCTTGCTGCAGATATACATTGCCAAGACATTTAGGATATCAAGAACTATGTTTTAAAACATAACAGAGTACAATAAAGCTTACTAAAGCAATTTTCAAGTAACCTAAAAATACTCTGCATCATTCCAACAAACTGAGCAAGTCCAGTGATGAAAAGGACAAGGACACAGGATGAGATGGAGTGATAAATACAGAGCCGAGGCAAAAAGACACTCAAATGCTGAAAGACTTCTTTGAAATAAATTGTACCTTGATGATGTCCAGGCCAGGCTGCGGGTACTCTAGAACTGGCAGTTGTTCATCTATATTCATTAGTCCAATCTCATCGGGATCGGCTCCCTGGCTCACTAGATAAACCACTTCCTGCAGCAAGCCTGTGCCTGCAGAAACCAAACAACAAGAGAGCACAGATTGTATTACAGTCCTTATCTAAACAGAAGCAAAGCAAAGGAGACCTGGGCGTAGAAATAATGGTAACTGTCAGGCCGGAGAGTCGGCTGTGAACTAAGTCTATCACTATGGTGCTCACTGTACTTATGTCATTTCCTTTTGGTTTACTGCAAACAGGCTAAAATCTCCTTTATTTCAAAACATGGGAGACTTTTCTTTAGTAAAGCTTTAACTATAAATATAATTTTTGCTTCCCAAGTCTTTCATCTATGAATCGGAAAGCTTTCTGCATGCACTGAACCTCTCACTGTGAATGCCAGTTAGGTAAATGCTGCTATTTCCATTTTAGGAAAAAAAAAAAAAAAAAAAAAAAGGAAAATTCGGAATCATCCCAGTTCAAAAACTACATTACTGGCAATACTGGCAACTTGGCACCAGCTCCTCTATTCTCAGCTGCAGGCAACCCTGCTGCTGTGGAATGATTTGAGAATCTAGTTCTATTTCTTTTTTATGGTTTGGATAAACTGCTGAATACATCAATGTGCTGTCAGTCGGTCAGAGCTTCAGAGGCCCCAGTTAGGCACCTCTGTCCAGTCTGAAGAGACTTATAAAGCAGGTAACTGGTATTTTAGCCTTAATGACTCTGCTTTGGAAACTAAAGAGCTTGTCTTCCAAAAGGAAGGCTGAAAGGGGAAGTTATTCAACTGGTATTGACCACCTTCAGGCAGGTAGGAGGGGAAGAAATCTTCAGGACTGGCAAGCAGAGGTTCAGTGGCTCAGAAAGAGAGGGGCATTGGCTGTTGGTGAGGTGGAAGGATACAAGAGGAGAGGTCAAAACGAGCTAACAGGGAAGGGAGCCCAAGTGACAAATCGTGCGGGGCCGGGAAATCCTGGATACGACGACAGACCGAATTGTAAGCGGGAAATAACACGGGGATTTCTCTCTCCCTGGTGTCACCGACAGCAGCCAGCAGTTGTTTCAGAGCTCCTTATAAGGGCCATGCCTTCCCGCTCCAACAGTCCCGTTTTCTTGGAGAGAGGAGCTGCAGTGTCAGAGACCACATTCTTCCGTCCTGTGGCCACTTGAAAATTGCCCCTCAGTTAATTCATGTGAATGAGCATGACTGCACACACTGACTCGAACAAGTTTCATAGGTATTTTTGCACATTGTTCCAACATAAAATTGCTTCATAACATAATAACATAAAATTTAAAGCTTCTTTAAAAGGTAAGAAGGGAGGAAAAAAGGCTGTTCTATGTTGGACGTGAGTTAGAGGGAATATAGTCTGGACACAGTGCAAAAGCCCTCACATCACCGAGAATTGCCTAACAGAATAACATTCCTGTTTGCCTGCCGATGGATGGTTGGATGATTGGGAATGGCTTGGAAAAAAACCTTTTACATTATCATGACTCACAGACAGCTGTCACAGACTTAATACGGACTACCCCTTGAGGCTGTTTGCTCTGCATTTTCAAGCCCAAGCAAAGATTTTATACATTTGAATTAACAACCAGACAGTAGCAGTCAGGATCAGTCCTTGTGACTCTACTGAGCACAACCCTTGTTCTCATTAAAAATTTATTCCGACAGGAGACATTGTGGTTCTCTGTAATTTACTTCTGCATTTCCCATTCTGCTTGCAAGAAAAAGTTCTCTTACAGCAAACTTTTTTTCCCTGAAAAGGAACAACTGTGGAGGGATAAACATCATCCCAGTCTTTTCTTGCTCAGTCTTTAATCAATTCCAATTCCTCCCCTCCCACACCTCTAAAAGCCTTATTTAAAGAGTTATCAACTATTTCTCTCTATATTTTGAAGCACTTGAAGCATCTCCCCCCACACACCCCGAATTTTAGTTTAAAAACAAACAGAAAAACAAAGCCTTTACGTACAATGTAATATATATAACCATATTACTAACTACCAACTATTAGCACTAAAAGCAATTCCAAGTTAAATTCCAGAAATAAACAAAGCCAAACATGCTTTGGGTTCGGAACTGATCATTTAACAGAGCAAGCCACATAACGCCAGGGCTGGTCCCTGAGACCATCAGCTGGCAGGACAGACAGACAAACTGGACCTCGTGTCTATCTGCATGGGACTGGGACTGGGCATGATACAAAAACTGTCATCAGTCCCCCCAGAATATGAAGCACAGGATTCAGCATCTTTAGGGATGCGGCACCAGCACCCAGCGATGCAGCCTTCCGGCTGCTGCTGCCTGCAGAGCCGTATTTCATCCCGGAAGAAAACATCTGGTCCCACTAGCTACAAAGTCAGATGCCAAAACAGATGTGGAATCTGTTTAGGTTTATCCAAAACCAATAGAAAGGGTGCCAGTCAGCACCTGGGAAACTTCAGGGCACTTTCTCTGAGAAACACTCGTCTCCGGCAAGCTCGTTTCTTATGTCAATAATGATGTTTCAGGAGAAAATAAAGTGTTCCAATTTATCACAGAACATCTGGAAAGAGATAGGATGGGAAACAGCAGTGATCAGCCACTGCCAGAACTGCTAAGCTTTTAGAAGAGCCTTAAATCACCTGTGAGCCTAAAATTCCACGCTGTACAGAAATCAGGAGTCATCCTGACAGTCAGTAATGTTCCAAAATGCCTCAGTTACTCCTTTTTATTTTCATTTATTACTTTTAACATCAAATTTAGTCTTCGTAGGAGAACTATTCTTTCGTGCAGCTGCTCCCTGGCTCCTCTTACCACTTACTGACCATGGCTTTCCCATGCAGCCCTTGAGCACCACCATTTTTTTCAGGGCGAAGTGGCACCTATAAAAGCAGGTTGTTTCCTGCAAAACTTTCCTTCTCTCCACTGTTTTTATTGCAGTTTATCTCCACAGTTTTCTCCCCTCCATATCAGGCCAAATGGGACAAACCAGAAGCTCAAGGCTGCAAAGGTCCTTGCTACGTTCCTTGTGCTCACCCCTTTGTTAGGACAATCATCTGTAAAAACACAAGGAACTAACGCTGGCATTAAAAAATTTCTAGCACTCTCAATTAGTTGCACCTTATTTGATCCGTTTCATCAAGTTTCAGCTAATACAATGCAATGCACCCATTATGCACCTATTTGCTTTTTATAACATTGGTAGATACAGGTTCTCATTAAAAATAAGGGCTGCCAGAGATGTCATAGATGGCCTTAGCAAGTGCAGTAAAGCAGTTCCCCGTATAGGTCTCCTAATTGCCTACAGACGTCTTCTGCTTTCACCAATTCCAATGTGGATTTGCAGGTCACTATGGCAGTTCCATCTTCAGCCTACAATGGTGGAGGAAAAATTAGATTTTTCCACTGAAGAAAAAAAAAAACAACCTCAAACCTTAAAAATACTTCTTCTTTAGTTGCATAGGTTCTATTTCTCCTACCTCCTGGAATTCCAATATGCTTAACAATAAAGATCTTTATTGTTATGAATGAGGGTTTTAATAACAGAGATAAGGCAAACACCTTGACAGATGGTTTTCCCATTCATCTGTTATGATGTCCCTATGTAAAACCGAGATTAAATGTGTTATTTTCTCAATACTGAACGACCTATTTAAGTACATGATGGAGTACCTGATTTTCAGAGAGGGCTGCATACTCATCCTCTGAAACTGAGACTCTTTTTAAATGGCCCAAATGCCTCTTAAAATCAAGTCTCTCACCAAGGAAGTCTATGGGACAGGAAGAAATTGAACCAAGATCTGCAACTTAAGGAAAGAGACTAGACTAGATTTAAGACTAGAAGACTAGATTTAAAAGAAGGCTTACCCAGACTTTCACGTGCGCTCCATCCCAAAGCTAGAGCAAGGGCAAAAGCATCTCACCCATGGGTGTCCTCCTGGACCTTCCCTGGGACGCTCAGCACAGATGCACTCACCAGCAGAGCAGTTTGTGTGAAGTCACCCCGATTCATTTGAGACCAAATCAGCCAAATTAGCTTCAGGAGTTTACGGTTTTGACATTAAACGCACTTGGCAAATATTGCCCAAGGCAAATTAAAAAGTCTTCGCACAAAACACTCCGTGGACAGTTCTGTAAGAACAGTGACATACAGCAGGTAAAGGGCACTAACAACTGGCATAGATATGAGAATTTGGGGCATCTGCTAGTGCTCTTGGATTATTTCTTTCCATTTCCACCCTCCAAATGAGACGTTCTCCCACTCCAGAAGAGAGCACAACCATGGTAAAAGAAACAAAAAATGTATTGTATAAAGAATGCCCCATGTCAGGAATATGAAAATAGTAGACAAGTGAATTAAAGCTCCAAGCTTGTTTGCTACCTTATCAGCTATCCGACGGTCAGAATTACAGAATTCCTTTGGGAAGTTATCCCACACTTGTTCAAAGGCAGCCCAGTACATTCAGCTGTTCTCTTCCCTTCTGAGCTTTTCTCTTTCCTGCAGACTTGCATGACCCAAATCAGGGACGCTATCCCTATCGTAACAGTAACGTGAGCATGAAGATCGTGCACTTGTGCAGAAGGGCAGGCAAGCTGAACAGTAATTTATAGACATAAAAAAAAAATAGTGCTTTTATTAGCCAATATATGCTAAAGGGCAGAATATGTCTCAGACCTCTGAAAATTATCTAGCAAAGTTGGTCTGTAAGCATAAAACAGTAGCGGTAACTCCTCACGTGCTCTAGGTGATCTGTGTGAGCAGGGGGGTTGGACTGGACGACCTCTGAGGTCCCTTCCAACCTTAAGCATTCTATGATTCTATGACATATCAAAGGTGCTAACACCACATTTTCAAGCCTCACTCACCTCCTTACTGGGACATAGAGAGGAAGGTATCTGCCCTTACTGTAGCTAACAAACATAATTTGTGCCCTGCCCTCCTGCTTCCTCTGACAGGCCCATTCCCACTGTCTTTTAGAGCTTATACCAAAAATATGCCCAAATTGTATCATCTATCACACCAGCAGAAGCCAAACTTTATCTTCAACACCACCTAAGCCCTCCCACTGTGCCTAATTGCCTTCCATTTTCATTCAGGGGACACAACATGGTAGCAAGGATAACAATGCAGAGAAGAATTTTGCTGTAATGACAGGTTATTCTTTATTTTTAAATCACCCTCAAGAATTTCCTTGTGTTAAAGAGAAGGGCACAGTTGTCTATTCAGCATCACTGATTTCTAGGACACCTGCCTCCCTTTCTGTGTTTTATTGCATAGAGTTGGAATATGGTCTGTGGCTAATTGCAGAGCCTTGCCATGAGCTCTGCTCATTGAAATAGCCTCAGAAGAGACAGAGTAGAGCATCCATAAGAGAAATCTGGGTTGAGGCATTTTTCCTGGCCTTTGATGTGGACCTGTTCCTCTCCCTGTATGTCAGGTATATTTGGGAGGATACCTGCTACAAGAAAGTGCCTTGCTTAACATTCAGGCTCGCATAGTGATCCAAAGTGGAATTCTATGCCCCTCTCTTAATTCTTGGCAAGAAACTTGTTAAGCAAAACTTGTGTTTTTGCATATACCTGATGGTTAACAAGAGCCATGTATACAAAAAAGAAAAAAAAAAAAGGGGGAAAAAAAAGCATATTTGTGCCTCAGAAGTTCAAGAAACATTGTTCACTTTCTACACATGCAACTACAAAGCCTCTTTAGTCAGCTACTGGTTGTCTACAATGAGGGAATATACCATTTGTTTCACACAGAATCCCCCTCAAGTTTTGACTGTCCATCACAAGAGATGCTCTCTGCAGCATCAGCCTGTGCAAGGAACCTGCGCCCTCAGTCACGTTTAACACTGTCACTCACAGAATCACAGAATATTCAAGGTTGG
>JAVCKT010038088.1:19170-31313 GCA_032273925.1 Rhynchotus rufescens | reverse complement strand
GAGCATTTAGAAATGTAAACTTTAATTTATTTACAAGCTTAAAGACTGAAGGAAACAGCATTTCATATTGCTGAAATCTCGAGGGGGGCTGGTTCCTAAGCTTTGGAACAGCAGACGACGTAGCAGCAAACCCCATACTAGTACTGGAGACCACAGTGCAATCGTTGGATTTCTCAAGCTTTTGCTATCAAAGTGAGGGTGTTAGCTCTACTCACTCTAGGAATAAGCTTCTCCTTGGCGCTACCTCATGTTAACATTGAAAGGAATCTAGCTCTAATCTACCATGGTCGTGGATTCCACAGGTATTCAGTGAAACCCAGCCCCTCCATTGCGCATTGCAGCTGGAAAAAAAAAAGCCAAGCTGATTGAAAAACAAAATAAACCCCAAAAATCCACTGATTTCTAGGCTGGGGCGGAATCAGTACACTAGACTTACACTGATTAAACATGCTGTTGAATGCAGGTGTGTGTGCAACCTAGATTCCCATGGAAAAAAGAGTTTAAAATGCTGGTAGAAGTCTTTAGGTTGCCGGTCACACAATACATTAGACTGTACAGATTGGCAAGCCTTCCCTACATATAACACCCAGTTTCCAAGCTTATAAAAAATGTTGTAGACAGGACACCAACAGTGAATATAAAACAGTTAAAAATAACCCTTTAAAAAAAGCATGGAAGTGCGTCTTTTCCAATTAGTTTCAGAACCTGCCAAACGGTGTGTTCAGAAAACGACACGAGGATGTTGGTTAAAGTCATGCACAACCCCTAGCTAGAAAATTACACTGTTGGGGGGGAGGGGAGGGGCTTAAAAAACAAATATTTATTGCCAAAGTTAAACCTTCTATGAGAAAAAAGTTTTAAAATCACTTCGATTTATCAAACCACACAGCAGCATAAAGTGGGCACTTTTTGTAAAAGTTTGCAAAATATCTAAAAGCTAATTTTTTTTTAATCATTTTTAGAGGGGGAAATGATGGTTCAGTACTTATTACGATACCATGGCAGTATTATTTATAACCATTATAATTAAAACTTACTGACAGGCATCACTATCTGGTTATGTTACACATTCACAGCACAGGAACCACCTAGCTGGACTCGCAGTATAGTGCAATTGCTTTGCAGCCAAAGTCTGCAGAGATTAAAAAGATAATTAGTAAAACCGACAAAAAACTGCAATACCTGTGAAAATTATGTTTGTTAAAAGGCATTTACAGTAGTGAAGTCTAAAATCTCCATTAAAAAAATCTATGGCCCCACACAATAGAACAAGTACATTTAACTGGAGTAAAACATTTTGCCATAATATGCATACTTACTAAGCAGTGCATGGAGACAGGGAAATCAGTCGTCATGATAAACTAATGGGATGAAAAGATAACTTAAAAACCATAGCTAGCAAAATATTCAATAGAAACCTTTCGTGCCAAGTCCTTTAAAAATTTCAGGACGATCGGCCTTTTGCGCTTTGAGGTAAAAATTCAGTCCAATGCATCAGAAAAGACAGTCTATGAATTTCTGTTACATAAAACAATGAAACAAATGGCTCAATTGTGTTGGTGCATCAGACGTTGCTGTGAAGTACAGACTCAGTGCGACTGTTCAGAGCTGCTGGTAGGGGGCAGTCTGAAATAAAGTGGGCCCTAGCTATAGCAGTAGGCGTTCAATGCATTTCAGGACTGCACGGGTTCTTGGTTTTGCCTCATCTTCCCAGATGCTCTCAAGCAAAATACATCGTGTGCTGAGTATCGTGGTGGATCTGCACTGCCTTCGCCAGAGCCTGAGGATCACGGCCGTTGCTCTGTCCGGACACGTGGCTGCCTTCAGCACTGCAAAACGCAAGACACACACGGAGAACCATGAACAACTGGGCCAAGCAGCATTTAATGGAATGTTATCTCGCTACCAGGACTACAACAAGTTACAGATCCTCACCTGTCGTGATCCTTGTCCACGAGATGGTATCTGGCCCTAAAAGCTACCAGTCTAGCGTAGTAAGCAGGAGCTGGAATAGAGACTGACCGTGTGCACCGGACATACGTGTGACACAGCTGATACGTCAACAGCTGCAACTCATCCGCAGTAAAGCAGTTGTCATCCCACAAGACCTGATAGTGGGAGGGTCGGCTGGTTCCCTGCGGAAAAGGGACGAGTGTTCAGCTGCATCACATCATCTAAAGGTTAAGTCTTCTATCGGTGCTTGGAAGAGCACAGTGCCAAGCCAGCATGGAACTGAGGCAATTTTTAGTCTATCGAACTATAAATAGAAGCAGCATTACTCATAAGGACAACTGTAAGGATTCACTCCCAAGCCTGAGCAGAGCAGAGCCGAAACGTTACCTGAATTCCGGCGTGACTACAGAGGTAAAAGTCAAATTCAGAAGGATGTGTTATCGTGCTGTCCACGGTAGTGCCCGCTGGTACGTTGCCACTTTTACCCACCTATTTGAGAGAAGTTTATGATTAGTCAACATATTTTTTTGAAGTGATCCCAGAACACCTCTCAAGCACGGGTTTTATTTTAAGCTATTGGAGGACATCCTGCTCAAAAAAAAAGTGGAAAAATATTAACATCCTTTACATAGGAGGGATGAAAATGTTCTCCAAGAGTTTGTTTTCAGAAACCTTGGCAAATCTAGCTGGTGCATAATTAAATGGGAAATAAAAATTTTGCCAGCACCATTTAGATTGCAGAGTGGAATAAAGTCTATGCTCGTCATTCAGGAACAGAAAACACTACTTGCCCTTTCAGTTTTGTCAGCGCAGAACAGTCTGGTGTGATGCCTTTTCTGCACAACAATGTAAGTTATTCCTGGTCTATAATCTTCTTCCAAACTTATACAGGCCTTCCGGATTGCTATAAGTTCTGGCCAAGCCACCTAGAAGTCAAAGATTTCAGTATTAGGTGCTGTATTTGGTATATATAATACTATTTTCTCTCTTTTTTTTTTTCTCCATGAACAACTGCTACTTCATAAAGAGCACAATCAGAAACACTATAACTGTGCCCTGTGTTTCTCCAGGAAAGCTCTATGAAAAAGCAAGTTGTCTTATTAAAGAAACGTAACACAGATTCTGACGGGCTGACCCCTACTCACAAGCAAAGCGAGCTCATCAGAAAATACCTGTTTCATCTGCCCTTCTGATACTCCCCCTCGGTAGTAAATGATTCTCGTAGGCTTGAAACGAGTGGACTTGTAGAACTGTATCAACAGTTCTCGCACCATGTTGGTCAGGTCCTGTATCACCTCCTGGCTGTAGAGCAGCTCCTGGGAGGTCTCCTGGCGGGACGTCTGCACGCGCACCGTCGCGCAGTACCGGCTGGGGTGGCCGTCCATGCTGCCCACCACCGCAGCTATGGAAGGCTTCTTCCCATCCCCAGCAGGAGGGTGAGTCACGTCTGCTCCCAAAAAGATCACCGGCTGCTGGAACACTGAGGGCCTGAGTAACAAGATTAAGGTTTATTAAAATGCAATAATAAATTAAAAAAAAAAAAAAGGGAGGAGGAATAGTGTGGAGAGGTGAGGACAGAGCAGAGCTGCAAAGGAAGGTATATCCAAACCATTCTACAGAACTGCAATTATGCCACAATCTTAAGGATACAAGGATTCAAGTTCTTATAATTCAGACATAAAACAGAAAACAAAAAGGGAAAGGACCAAAGGCAGCAAAGTTGCAAGCACATACCACTACTTTTCCTTCATCTGAAGGAAAAATAAAAAACTGCATGCTTAAGGAAATGGTAGACAGCCCAAATTACAAGTATGGAAATGAAAATAAAAAAGACACATGGAAAAAAAGCCTTCGTCAGTTTGTTTTCACACATCCTGCTGGAGTGCTTTAACACTAAAGCACCCAACTTACTGGGCAGACTATGAACAAAGAAGCATCTGGCCACTTTAGGCTGGGACTATGGGTCTGTGTACTGGTGGTAATTTAGATTTAATCTCACCTTTGATGAGGTACAAGCACATTGTTGATTCCTCCAAGCTTTGCATTTATCTTCAGACAAAGGTTGGACAGTGTTTGGGGTGAGGTTTTCACCACATTCTTTACCTGAACGCACTGAGTGGCCATTCCTAGAAGAGTGTCACCAACCCGCTTTACTTCAGCTATAATAAATAGAAGAATAAGATAGTGGTTCAATTACCTGAACTGCCAGTGGTTCCCTCTGCTGTTTCTTACTTTTTCTAGCTGCTGTACTACTGTCCTTAAAATTCTAGTGACAAGAAGCCGTTCTTTGGCCGCATACAAACAAGCACAACAAATCAATCTCTTTAAAACCCCTTTTATACTGAAGATAGCGCCTGCTCTGCTTCATAAAGCACATAACGAGCTGTCCACTTGCTGCACGGCTACTTAACACGTTTCGGTCTCCCCTCCATACCGTACACAGGTGTCTTTCCAGGCAAAATCACCACAATGAGCTGCAGCCCAACGTAAGTCAGCTTCAAGTGTTTAAACATGGGCTCCACGCTGTCCGCTCCCTGCGCGTACTTGCAGAAGCAGGGCTGGCCCTGGATCGGCATCCCCGCGTCCTTGGAGATCTTGCGCAGCTGGTCAGTAAAACTCCTGGGAATTAAAAACAAATGGATTTGGCAACAGGATCGCACTTGATCTTTTTGCTGGTGTTTCACTTGCCATGTATCGGGATGGAAAGTTCTGAGGTAAGTTCCCAGGCCAATACCGATGCTCTGATAAATTTCTGCTTATTTGTCAAACGTACCTGACCAATAACAGCTAGGATTTGTACTGCACATTTCAGTGGTTTAAATTGCCTTTGTGAAGTAATTTCAAGGACATGAAAAACATGGTGTATGTTTTCTGGGAGGCACTTAAGGTTAAGATGACAGGCAAATATTTTAGGATTTAGAACAAAAGACTAGTCAGTTATTTGCAAAACCAGCAGAATAGAAGCAGAATGCCATCTCCAGAGCAGGAAACAGCCTCAGGGCTAAGGAAATTAATCCTTTTCTTAACTTGTCCATTAGGTTATGAACTTTGCCATAGTCTCCTGCCAGCTGTAAATATTTATGACATTGCAAAACTATTGTTTCTTCTTTTTACTGACAGATGCATTAAAATTTATACAAATATACTGCACAACAGCTTTCAGAAATATGGGGGAAGATAAACCCTGAAATTGGTATCTCGAATAAATAGGAAAATACTTACTTTAATAAGTCTTCCCTGCATTGTTTTTGAGGAGCAAAACAGGCAACAGCCCAAACTTTAATCTCAATGCCAGCATAGAACTGTTTCCCTCTCATGTCCCATACACCTTGGTTTGGTGTAGCCACAGTCTTGTTCTGGGTGAAAAGACCAAAAGCAAATTAAAAATAAAAGGCTGCTTCACGGTGACTGCAGCAGAACAGCACCCATATGAATGCAAGATTTAAGGGGCACTTAAGCAGATTTAAATCATATCTTTACAAGACATCGAGAACTCACCCTGCCTCCATACTGCAGCATCGGCGCTGGCAGAACTCTGCCCGTTAATTCTGTCATTTCATTATGGACAACAATCCCAAACTCCTTCAGATATGGATCGGGTCCACCAACCATACTGTTACTTTTCACCTGGTGACAATGACAAGAAAAGTACTTATGCAACTAAATAATGGTGGCTCTACAATTTACACAGCAAACAGACTTCCTATTTTAACAAAATCAGATTGTGCAACTTCTGCAATTCTGGTGTGTGGGTTTTTTTTTTTTTTTTGCCTTATCGTTGCATATGCTACAATGCTTCTGAAAGAGCCATATGAACCGGCAAATGCAAAACACAGAACTTAGATTTTCGGCAAAAGCACAGCTGAATCAGTTTCAACTATTTTCCATATATCCAACCCAAAACTTACTAGTCTGCTGATTTCTTCCTGCCGATCTGGTGCGGATCTTGCGGTTGCTTTAATCATAGTGGACGTCTGATTGTCTGTTAGCTTCTTGATGCATCTCTGGCCGGCCACGATGTTACAGACCTAGGCAGCAACAGAGTTTTGGTGGCAAGAAATCCTGTAACAACAGGCACACCACAGCCCAAGAGCAGCAAAGTTACAGGCTTACCTCAAGCGGTAAGTACGTGTGTTTCTGTTCCTGTCCTACTTGAAGACAGGGAAGGTGCGGATATTTTAGTTGCAGACTGTACTTCTGCTTAAAATACTGAGCTACTGTGCACTCCATAGCCTGCCCGTTTTCCAGCTGCAGAGGAAACCTATAAAGGACATTTGTTCTGGTTAAGGGGAAAAAGTGGGGAAAAGCTATTCCTGAGTAGAAATGCATAAAATGCTTGTTTTCCTTTGTTTTTGGATCTCTTCTTTATGAAAAGATTCTACAGAAAATAGACTGAATTTAAACAGGGACAATTTAAATACTATAGCCCATGATAACTAAGTTTAAAAGCCAGGACATGGCTTTAGTTTTCCTGTGCTGAAGGAAATAAAGCAGTTTATAGAGTCTAAATCCACTCTATTCCTCTACTTCACTAAAACGAAGCATTCCCTTGAAGTCACAAGGCTGCTTCACCTCTAGAATAAACTGTTCTTGCATAAATAATATACCAAAAAGTTTCTAACCTCACAATCTTAAAAATCGTTTAAAAAGGGCTGTAACATACGTCTGGTGGCTAGCTGGTCGCCGAGTAACATTGCAAACTCGGTATTTTCTCTTCATCTGGCCACAGTGGGTAACCTCTACTTTTAGACCTGAAAACCCAAGACAAAAGTCACCTAAATAAAATAAGACATAAGAGTCACCTTCAAGAAACATGAGAACAAAACGGAACAGACCAGCTTCCAGAACGCCCGTGAATTTTCATTACAGTATTGCATTGACAGCTTTCCAGTATTTCGTGGCAGGCCTATAAAATAGGCCTTTACCTCTGATTTCTTTGGTAAACTTGACACGTTGGGAGTCTGTAAGAGGTTTGGTTTGTTCGTTGATGTTCTGAATGTCCAAGACCTCGCACATGAACTCAATGATAGGCTGGGCACGATAGAAAGCAGTTGCTGACACTAAGATTTAAGAAAAGAAAAAAAAAGGAGGGCATTTAATCTAGAAGCAGCAAGAGCCCTGTTACATAACCAAGACAGAACTTCCTACGTACCATCGATGTTGAGCATCATGTTCCACATGGCAGGCCTGACAGACTGGTGGAAACCAAACCAGACCTCCCTGCCGCCACCCAGAGGGTGATAATAACCTTCAGGAGGGGAGAAGAAGGAGCGACCCACAGGAGTGTACCTGAGCAAATAAAAAATTAATACCCTCATCAATCCTTTCTAGCATGCTTATCTGCTCGTTCCTCAAGAGTTTAAACACGTTTCTGCTGTATCCTAGCACTGCGAGGGCTAACTTATGGTGAGCATACAAAAAAACTCTGCAGACAGAGTAGTTTGAAAGGCCATAGTAAATTACTGTTAGAAACATGACCAGCACATACACGTCCTGAGTCAAGATCAGATTTCCTTACTCTACTGCAAATTTGTAAGGCAGGCATTGAATTACACAACAGCATCCCTCAGCTCTTCTACAGTAGAAGCAGGAGAATAACAGCAAGTAATAACTAATGAAAATGCAAGACGCATATGAGACTAAGCCAAGAAAGAAGCTACCAAAATAACCCACCTCATGGAGGGAAGATGCCGTGTGATTACGTCGAGTGCCTGGACAGAATCCTCAGGAACTTCATTCAAATGCCCGGCTAGAGCTTCCAGCAGCAGCTGAAGACTGACCACTGACACCCACTGAATGGAGACTTTAAAGGTCTGGTCCTTCCCCTCTCCGGGGAGGGTCACCTCCATATCCACCTGACACAAGCAGAATAAAATTAAGCACAAAACTCCGTGACTGACTGCAGACTGACACAAGGGTAAGCAGCATCATGGGTTTCTCTTGGATATCCTTTGATTCTACATTCATGATGATTAACCTGCATAATTCCCTTAAAACATTGCCCTTAGTTAGTTTCCTGGGGATTGTGAAAGCTTGTAATTTGTTCATCTGAGGAAACTGCACTGAGGTACCTTTACGTGCAAATTTTTAGCAGTAATTAGTATGGCAATATCAAAGTTCTGGAGAACTGTTAGTCATTTTTTTTTCAATGTCAGCTAGTTAATAGCAAGCTGATGTTGTTTCCTTAACATGAGGGCAAGAAATTCCTTTAGGTCAAAGGAAAAATCATTGAGAAATGCATTTCAGATTTTTTTAGCACAGTAACTTGAAATTATTCTCACACACCATTAACCCAAAGGGTAAATGTGAACTCATCCTATGTATTCCTCATGGCACTGTAACAGCAATAACCAGATTCCTGGGGGGAAGAGTAAGTGGACATTATTTACATTTTGCATCAGGAGCCTTTAATGCATATTTCAGTCTGTCAGAACACGGGTAGGACATGCCATAACAGGCACAGCCCAGGGCACTAAGGGCTAATACCACTGATTTAGCTGTTGCCAGCCCTGGTGCCATCAGTTCACGTGCAACACAAAGATGCATCTCTGCAGCACAGCCAAACCAAAACACCATATTTGTCAACTACAACTGCTTTATCATTTAGCAACAGGACACATGTTATAATAGAGGAAAAGCAAGTTTGCAAACTTCCTCTCAGATGAAAGACCGCACTAGAATTGTTCACACTATCACGGACAGGCCCACTGACAAAAGAGCTGGGAATTGGAAACTTGAAGATGATAAATATCCTGGAAACTTCAGTAGAGGACCTAGTTTCTTGGTGAACCCCAACTGACATTGCCTGTAATTTCAAACTACACAGTATCATATTTTCCATAAAAACTCAGAATTGCTCCTAACAGCACTTACTCTATCCCGGCCAATAGGTAAGGGGTGTGCGGTGTACATATTCCTTTTCCCATCGTATCCAGGCTGCCGATCACCAAATATCTGCATCTTGAAGTGTCTCACCATCGTATCCACTACCTCTCTGTAGAGGGATTTATTGAGTTAGGATGGAGCACAGGCACATTCAGCAATGGTCTTACACAATTTAAAATTCTGAATTCACATTTTCTTAACGGAAATGGGTCTCAGTTACCACAACACACTAGACTACACTTAAGTTTTTAGCAGGCTCCAAGAGAACCCTCCACATTCAGGCACCAAAGGTCCAACACATGCAGGTGTCTCAGCTCCCATTAATGGCAGCAGAGATACAGTCAATGCAGACAGCAGAATGAGGACAGCTGTACAAATACTGGGCCAAATACAAGCACTTATCCTAGGGATACTTGGCTTGTTCTATAGATTAAATTGACTCTACTGGAAAAATACCCAAGCATGGACACCTAGAAATGTTTGTGTCAGTCTCCATGCTGAATTCCTTCCCCTCAGGTGCTAACAGACATCTTTGCATAAACAGATTGTGGACCAATTACTGGGAATATCCACTTGTAGGCTAGAGCATAAAAATAGCTTTCATTTAAGGCAAGAGTCTTCTTTATAATATATTTTTTAGTGTCTTCTATATGGCAGTCCAATGGTAATAATCTTAATAAAGGGGTAGGATAATATTCCATCTCACTGAAAACTTAGGCAACTCCTAATCATAGAACATATATAAACTGTCCTTTAGCAGATGAAAAAAAAAATGAGGATGTACAGTTGCCTTAAACCAAGATATCTAAATGCTTTTCTATTAAATGATTCATACCTGTTCACTCTTCTGGGACGCTTTTCTGGTTTGATATCTACATCATAGTGATAAACATCAATCTTGGGGATCTGAACCTGAAAATGATTGGCCAGGAGGCGAATGGGCTTCCCAACAGTTCCCAGGCCAGGGCGACGGGGCGGCTGGAAAAGGCTTGCTGGAGGCCCTATAAAAGTCAAATAAATTTATATAGGACATAATTTATCATTCACAGCAGTATTCTTTCAGGTATAGTTTAGTTAAAAGGGCTTCCTGACTGGGCAGGAAAATCTCACGTAGCTTTTTGAGGCTGCAAGCCAAAGGGCTCCAAGCTGCTCACAGCCTTCAGGAACTAAACAACAGTGTATTCCCTAAAGCATATATATATATATGTTAGTGTTAAATTGCATTCTCAATATGTCACTGATGTTTATGCATGACTGTAGTTCATGAACAAGACAGAACCCTAAGCTGACACACAGCCCTTTACATATTCTTTTTCTTATATATAAAATATGGCAGCAAGAATATAAACATTTATGTAGATTCCTACTGCCAATCACAGTAGAAATAGCTGCAATTTTTCATTACAGACAAAGTTCAGAAGTTAATGATAGTCTCCCTTGGCATACTCAGGAAATAACCCCCCATTTTTAACTGAAAATTGATATAATCTGGAAATGGAGGAAAGGATAAATACTAAAATAAATTAAAACCACATTTCCATATAGACAAAAACAATTTTGCCATTTCCCTTACATCGTGAACATATCACTGCTGTTAAGAGTGAAATACTTGTCAACTAGAGCACACTTCGGACAAATTTCAAATTCTAATACAAATAAATGAATGAGAAAAACTTTAGGCTTACTTCTAAAAAGAATAGCAAGGTTACGGGAATAAAGATATGCTTAGTCTCTTAAAAGGTGGAGAAGGCAACATAATTGGGCAAAAATAACAACTTTATAAATGTGAGTTATAAAGAAGTTAACGAAAGGCTTATGAAAATATTCAAATGCAAGTCCGTGTGATTTCCTCGAAGTGCTAGGGTCTGAGGTACCGGATTAATGAGATTAAACGGACCTTTGACAACAACACTGAGAGCTATCCCAGCCTCAGCCGGCCCCGCACGGCGCGGTTGGGACTGGAGCATTCCCACAGCTGAGTCTGTGCGTGCCAGGGCTCGGCAGAGCGAGCACTGCTTCCCTCCCAGCTAGAAACGGTTTCTTGTTGCCAGCGACACTTGTTGGAGCAGCAAAGGGAAGGAAGTATTTAAAAAAAAAAGCAAAAAAAAAAAGCACTAATAAAGCAATAATAAAAAAACTTAGCAGGGTGAGGCTGTGGTGCCGACCTGGCAATCTCCATTTAAACCAAGGGAAGAAGAGAGGTGACAGCAGAAGGAGGAATAAGTTCACACGTGCATAACTTGAGGGTGCAGCAATAAAAAACTAAACCCACGACTACAAATCCATTTTTTTTCCCCCATCCACTGGCTACAAGAGTTATCAGTTAAAGTGACAGATTTGAGGACAAACCCCAGAGTATTTTTAAGGGCAGCCCATTTGACACCACTTTTCTGGCTGCAGGGAGCACCGTGGCTCCTGAGCGTCCAACATCCAGCAGGACACAGGCTCCCGGCTCCGCTC
Source organism: Rhynchotus rufescens (assembly GCA_032273925.1). Classification (NCBI taxonomy): domain Eukaryota; kingdom Metazoa; phylum Chordata; class Aves; order Tinamiformes; family Tinamidae; genus Rhynchotus; species Rhynchotus rufescens. Next base: position 20,015 of record JAVCKT010038088.1, on the reverse strand, counting down.
CCTGGGAATAGCCGCCCTCGGCCAGGAGAAGGTGGCCAAGCGGCCGCTAAACCGGTTGAGGGGAACGGTCAGCGCTTTACAAAGCTGCCGCTCTCCAGACAAGCGTGAATCATCAAGGGCAACCAAAGTTTGCTGTGCTTATTTGGATACTGGGGAGATGATCCATTAATCCTGCGCTAATTAGTCTGAAGTAGTGCAGCCGCTGACCTCCTGCGAGAGATTAAATGACAACTATATTTACCCATTTTCCTTCTCCGGTATTGATAAATTTTGTAAACAGCCACAGCAGCACCGACCTTGGCTTAGTTTGGTCAAAATGGGATGAAAGCTACAGCGCCTTCCCTAAAGTCTTCCAATAAAGAGCGTGAAGCAGGATACACGGAAAGCCCTTTTCCCATTTGGAAAGCCAGGTTTCCCAACAAGTCGCAACGGTTTTAGCTCGGCCGCGGCCTAGGCGGCCCAGGCAGGGCTGAACTCGCCCTGACTCTCGGTTCTCCCGGGCGTGTGGGTGCCCACAGCACCCTGAGCCCTCCAGCAAGTTGCTTCACACAGGAAGCGGCTTCACCCGACGAAAAGCGGATCTGCTCCCCGAGCGCGGCCGCCCCCAACCCTCTCCGGTGGCACCCGGCGAGCGGGGCGGCCGCTCGCCCGGGCTGTGAAGGGGGACGAGCGATCACCGCTCGCAGGCGCGCGAGGAGGGCAGCGCCGGGACGACGCAACGCCGCTCCTGAAGCGCAGGCAGCGAGAAACGCGCCAACAAACGGCCCAAACGACCCGCTCGGGAAGCGGCGGCGGGTGACAGGCGGCCGGGGCTCCCCCCGCGCGCTGCCCGCTCCAGGACGGCA
>JAVCKT010038086.1:0-14597 GCA_032273925.1 Rhynchotus rufescens | reverse complement strand
GCCCAGAGAGGTTGTGGAGTCTCCTTCTTTGGAGATCTTTAAAACCCGCTTGGACGCAGCCCTGTGCCATGTGCTCTGGGTGACCCTGTGTGAGCAGGGGGGTTGGACTGGATGATCTCTGAGGTCCCTTCCAACCTTAAGCATTCTGTGATTCTATGATTCTATGACTGCGACGCCCCGGAGCTGCCCCGGCCTGACCACCGAATCACAGTGTGTCCTGGTGGCTCCTGATGTGACCTCAGCCATGGCCACGTGTGCCTGTCCCTCAGTTCAGTGCTGTGCCAGCATGGGCAGACACCTGAGCTGCCGAGCCCCCCTGCCACTCGGCTGCTGTGTGGGATTGAGATAAATAGGGGGACAAAAAAGAATGATTTCAGAAAAGTTCAGAGATAGAGCAGGAAGATATGGGAGGTAGAGTAAAAGTAAGCAGAAAGAAAATTATCGATTTTCTTCTAAATTTATTTGAAATTACTGAGTTGGAGGGAAAAAGAAAGTTAGAAGAGGGAAACAGACATGTAAAACAGGACTGTGGTTTGGAGATATGGGACTCTGCCTTTATTCTGAAAGTCTTTCTGTGAAGAGGTGGCAGTATAGTCGAGGATACCAGAGTCCCTCTTACTAGTGAAGCTGATCATGGGGCAGCTGATCATCTACAAAGCTGTAAGGAATGGAGATCACAGAGTGGAGATGTAATGGCTCAGGCTGCATGGGTGGTGGTGCTTGGGAGCATCTGGGAGCACTGGATGATAGTGGTCCCTGTAAGTGGTCCCTGCTGATTGTTTGAAGGGCAAGTGAGAGTGGAACCAGTGGTCCAGGGATATAGTTGTGGTGCGACAGGATATTGGTACTTAAGACCATAGGCAACACCCTAACAGCAATGGCTGTGATTGTGGATGGCTTTATTCTCCTTGGTCTGATGTAAAATTAAGACTGTATCTTTCAACTTAAGCTTTTCTGTGAAGTGTTCTAAAATCAATGAATAAGCAGGTAGCTCAGTAAGTTCAAAGGCACTTCTGTCTAAGGGAGGAAAAAGTAAAATCTTTTTGAAAACTTTCACCTTTTTTTTTAAACGAGGAGACATAGGTGATGAGGTAACACTTATAGTGCAGAAATTCCAATCTGAACTTAATACAAGGATTTGTTTGTATTTTAGACACTAAAGTAACACTTTTAGATTCAGTTAACAAATTTTTGTCGATTGAAAGTTATTGCAATGCAATTAGTGTAATCACAATTCTTCCAAAATATGCAATATTTTCAAAAATATTTTTTATGGATTTTTTTATAGATTTCTTTGACATTTTTCCTACATCTCATAGCTGATTTTTACTTTTTGGTTTCTTACAGGATTATGACACAATGATGACAGAAGTACTCCTAGTAATATTTCATTTTTTGACAGCACTAGGGCATTATCTGTTCAGGTTTTGCTTTCTCATCTTTCTCTATTTTCCAGAACATGGAAGATCAACTTTAAAAAATATAATTTATTAAACAGATAGGGATTTGAATAGGCTTTTGGGTACATAGGGATGCAGAGAAAGGTGGGATCATCTTTTTCAGGAACTGCTATTTTAAGAAATGTTCTTGTGGAATAAATATGTGATTTAGAATTATAAGATGCACATACTGTATTGTTCAAGCTGGATATTGTAACTAAATATATATATACATATATAAAAATGTATTTGAATTACAAGGATTTCCTGTTTTTGAGGGACTGTCTTGTTGACCTAGATAATTATATGGGAGCCAGAAATGTGTCCTGATTTCAATATAATTATCCATTTACTCCTTCAGTGCTTTTTCTTCATACACAATAGCAATCAAGCTCAGCTGCTTCAGCCTGTCTGCCACTGAGTTTAATTAAAATCCTCAATAGCTCAATGCATATCAAGATACTCAAAACTATGGTGCATCTTGGCTTGTGCAAATTTCTATAGATGTATTCAGGAGCTGACATATTCCATCCACAAATCTTTTCTAAAACATGTGGATACACAGAGGAGAAAGAGGAAAAGAAAATATATTAGTGGCCAGAAGGTGAAGATTTCACTTATTATATATACAGAAAAGAGTCTTGTAAAGTTTTCATTGTGTTGCATAACTGTTCCTATTTTCACAATTCATGTCGCTTTCTTTTAAGGAAGTAACTATGTCAGTGCCTTAACTAAAATTTGAAATTCTTGAGAGGTAACATCAACCTTTCAGCTTTCCTAACTGTTCTCAATAAAATGACAGGGGTGAAATCCAGCAGTCCTCAAACTTCTTACTTGGGTAGCTGATTTTAGGTGCGCAAATGGTATGCAGTCTTTGTAATTTCAGATCATCAAGTCTTGTTGACGGCAATTCTTTCACCTGTAGCATTGAGAGTCCATTCACACAGGCATGTCTGGAACAGGTCATCATTCCTGAATGTCTGCACTCTGTCATCAGGAAGCCTCAAGATATGACAGTAGACAGTTTCTTCCTTCAACTCTGTCTTTTGGAAACTGCAAAATTTTGTATGTCTACAACTGACAGTATTGTAGACAGAGATGTTGATGTTAAAGACAGATGTGCATTGGGCCTGTAATTTACCTAGTGGCAACCTAGAAAAAACAACTAGATATTCTGACCAAATGAGGGAGAAGAAAAACCTTTGGAAATCATTAAATCCTAATGAAATTAGATTTAAAGAGAAATCATGGAAATAAAATCACTTAGGCAGAATAGTTGGACAGATAAATGGAAATGAATAGTGTGGAACACAATTTCTTAAACTACGCTGTAGGTTACAAAGCATTCAGTTAGAATGTAAGGTGATTTAACTTAATCTGACATTATAGTTTCAGAAAGGAATAAGTATAGAATTAGGTTAAAGTACATGAGAACACAGCCAGACTATGTACTTTTACAACAACTTAATTAATTTAGAACAAGATATATGAGTGAATGTGTTTGCCAATTGTTCAAATGTAGATGTGGTTCACCATATAACTCTAGGTGATAAGGGAATAAATTTAGCTAATATCTATGAAAAACAGGTTCATTCAAGTTCTCAACAGCAGTGGTAAATGGAACAGAAGTTTGCTTTTCTTTATAAATGATTACAGGCAGAAAGAAAGAAAGGTGCAGTAATGAATGAATTGAAACCGTAATGGATGCTGACAGTTTGGAAGAGAAGCTAGAAAGGTGACTGTGTGCACTAACTGAGCTACGGTTTCGCACTGTGTAGATTTTATGCCAGTATGTGTGTAACTTCTGATATCTGTAAAATCTAAGCATAATGTATTTTTTTTTCACTAAAGTTAGCTAGTTTCTTTATGCTAATTGACTGCTATTAGGGAAAAAAATGAAGCTGCTGATAAAAAAAAAAAAAAAGGAACTAGAAATTTTTCAGGAAGTAATCATCAAATATATCCATTGATTTTTATGACTGCTAATTGTCCATCAAAAGTTCATGGCTTCCTTAAGTATATCAATAATTTCTACATAGATATGCAGTAAAATATAACACTGCAGAAATTTTAGAGCTTTATTTTCCCTGTTCAAAGTGTGAAAGCTGAACTATATTACATAACTTTGAAGAATATAACAACATAAAATGTTTTGATAGATCTTTTTTAAATAGCTAGCTTGCTGGAACTCAGAAAGCAAAGCTGGTAATCCAGTGGTGAAATGTTTCAAACCATAAAATGAAAATTAGTTTTTTCTTGGTAAAAGTACTGATTAAATCCAAGCAAATGAAGAATCATAAAAGATATGACTGAAAATAGTGTGTTCTGATAGTCAAGAGAATAACTTACAGAAAACATTTATACATTCATTTTATTTCTTTAGTTCAGAATTAACATTTTATTTAATTAAAGTTCATTACAAGCAAAAAACTGTTTGCTACTCTTACATAGTGTAAAGAATACTCTAAAGGCAATCAAAGATTTCCCTTGTTATGAATGATGTCTTTGGCTTTCTGTTGGCATCAAATCATAATTTAAGAAATAATCTTCTCCATTTTTCCATGTCTGAAACATGTGCATGCAAAATCAACCATGATTCCTATGACATTCCCCTGATTTGTATATTTATTAAATTACTTCCAAACAGGATGAGTCATTTTAACACTTTGAAACTGTGCGTTATGCAAGAGATTTTGGAGGATTTAATTATGAGAATACTCACAAACTCAGCCACATTACAAATAAAAATATGTCTTTAAGGGACTGTGACTGTTTTAACGTGATTTTAAAAGGAAAAAATGAGGTATTTGCAAGGACAAAAGTTAAATATTCTGTCTCTATCTCTAATGAATCCATAGTTGGCAAGTTCAATATTTAGAAATAGAATCTTTCTATGTCACAAAACAAGTAACTAGAATATTTTGTTATTTTTATTTTGTATATTTTTTTTAAGATTACTGGCCTTATTCCCAGATTCCACTATGATAAGTGAACTATTGGTCTTTCACAGTCATCAAATACATGTCATAAAACATTTATGTCAGTGATATAGGCCTTTATACTTTTATCGTATGAAAGTGGGAATATCTGGTGTATTTAATTTAAGGTCTTGTTTACATAACATGAGTTTTCATGCCTTCTATTTACATTTATTCTACCTCACTCTTTGTAACGGCTTTTATTTATTTATTTATTTTAGAAGAGAGCTTTTTTAGGCCTTGAAGCCGTTCTGTCTTTGGTTAAACCGAAGCTTGCTTTAAATAAATAGGATTTATTTTTCCGTTTACACTTAATTACTTTTCAGAATCATGATCAATTTCCCGCTTTACTTGCTTGAGGGAAGTGACACTCTGGGAGACAGTTACACATTTGCTTTGTAATAAGCCTTTATTCATACACTTCAGGCTATACAATCAGCTGCTTCGTACCAGTGTGTGTGTGTATGTGTGTCTCCAGCTAGAGGCCTCCAAATTGGAGTGCTGATGATGTGAAGCAGAAGTGCTAAGGAGTGAATCTCTTTTCCAGAAAGGCAGTAATCTAGTTGTGAGTATCCACAGCTTATATTGTATAAAGCGAAGCTGTCTCTGGTGGTGACTTTTTTTTTTTTTTTTCCCCATGGAAATTTCTTACATAATATGACCCTGCGTGTGCAGAGGGGTTGGACTCGATGACTCTGAGGTCCCTTCCAACCTTGGGCATTCTATGATTCTATGATTCCATGAATATCATAACTGAAAGAGCATCATTCCAGTCATGGTCTAAGAGTATCATGGAACAATAGAAAAATCTTTTTTCCACTAACAAAAAATAGAGAATAGAGAGAAAATACTATTTTGAGATCCTAATAACTAAAGTGCAGTGTCTGATTTCAAATAAAGTCAATTTTAAAGCATAATTTTAGTTCCTAGGAAATGAAAGCTTTTATAAAGCTACAGACACAAAAGAGAGTTTTGCTATGAGGAAAAATCATAAGGAAAGATATGAGGAAAATTCAAAAAACTTTACATGATCAAGGAATTAATCATGTTTAAAAAGAGTTTTTCTCTTCAGGAGAAGATAAAGGAGAAGGGAATTTACAGGGGAAAAAGAAGAGAAATAAAAATTTTAAAAGCTTTGTAATACTACTGCTTGTCAATTTTATTCGGTATCCAGGGTGATTTTCATGGTTCTACTTCTTTAAATGGACCATGACATGACTATTTAGGAGAAGGAATGGTCTTTGCAATTCTCCATCAAACATCAGTTAACAGAGGTGGAGAGCACCACATTCAAAGATCTCTTCTTGAACACAGGAAAAGCTCAGGTCCTTATCCAAGCTTGGTAGCTTGTAGACATATTAGGTTTTAAAGTAAAAGTAAATAGTTGTAAATAGAAGTTACTTCTGCCCCTACAATTTCTTTTCTAACCCTAATTCAAAGCTACTTTTTGTTGTTGCTTTTTTTTTTCTTCTGTTTAATCATAACCTCAGTCACAGAAAGATAAATTTGAGCAAATTCTAACATTGTAAAAAATAAACATTATCAGCAAACACTGGATTAAATTTAATTTCCATTGGGCTTTACATCTCATGAACTGTAATGTCTGAACAGATGTATTGTAGATTGTCAAAATGCTTGATTTTGAATCTCTCCTGTAATCTCTCCTTTTATAAATAATTACATAAGTATGTAAGGACAAGCTTCCCAAAAGGTAGAGATGGAAAGAGAAAATTTTTTAATGGCATTTTGTTTTTCCTGTGTCATTTATATTTATTTAAAGAGTTAGCAAGTCGATTTTTTTTATCTACTGAACGATGATAGAAGATTTTTCTATCACTTCCCTCAAGCTAACTGAATGCACTGTTGCAGGAAGGTTTTCCTGTCATTTTGGTCTAAATTTAAATTACTATGTACTTATTATGGGATGCACTGTCCCAAAAGGTCCGATATTTCTATCTGAAAATAGGCTGCCACATCTGTGAGATTGGATAAGCTGGCTGGTTCTCCAGAGTAGGGAGAGGGTTGCATAATAACTTTGTTAATTGTCCCTTGGGAAGTCATCTTCAAAGGAACAAACATTTCTGCAGAGGTTCTACAGAAAAAAACATTAAAGATCAAAATGATTTACCAATACAGCCTGTGTTGTCCGTTTATTTCCCATGCCTTCACATAGCTATAAAGATTAGTTAGATCCACAAAACTCTCTCTCAGTAATTCAAATGTAGTAATTTCTCCACATTGTCACCCTTAAAACTACTGATATTTAAAGTTATTCTTACAGTTTTTAACCTATTACCAGTTTTTCTTTATTATTTCTCTTGCAAGATTCAGTTCCTGTTCAGAACACTATTGTAAAACACAGAAGCATTCTCGCCCTTCTCCGAAAACACACTTACGTATAAATTTTTGCTCATTCAAATTAAATCTTGTTCTTTTTCTCACACAAATAAAACCTAGTAAAAAGGCTGATGTTTTGGTTGTGGAAGTAGTTCTTATTTAACTTACAATAAATAATAATTAAAATGGCAATTCCTATTTCCTGCGACAGACAGGCTTAAATTATGGAAATGCAAGCAAGATTCTAGATCTGTAATGAAAAGTTTGCTCATCTGTATTTCAGATCTGTATTTCAAAATACAGAGCAACATAAAAACAAACCAAATTTTCCAATCTTCCAATTTAACAATTATTTCTTATATATTTTTTTTGCTGAATGGTTATTTTTTTTTCTACTGGTGACTTAGTTTTCTCTTCCATGGCTTACTGGGACAGAGTAGTAAGCTACAAAGGAAGAAATTGTCTTATTCTTTCACCTTGATCACTGATGTGTGGGAATTCACTGAATTCACTGAATTCCCATTTCTTTTTGAATAGATGTTGTCTATTTAACTTTATTATTCACATATTATAACTACATAATGATCCTTTAATAATTTTGTCTGAAGTAGAGGATCATCTTTCTCTGTGGTATGTAACAGGAGACTACAGTGAGATCCTCAATGGGAGTTTTGTGTTTTCAGTCTGTCTGTGGGGCCAGGATTTTGTGCAACAAGTTTTTTTTAATGATGAGGATGTGAAAAAATGTGGAGATCATTTTTGCATGCTGGAAAAGCTTTCTATCTCAATATTTGTGCATCAGGATGCTGCACAAAGTTACGGATGTTATATTATAATGGCAGAAATTTATTTTGAAATAGCCTTTTTTTGACAGAATATTTCCAATGCAGTTCCTTTCATAATGTATGAAGAACTGCATTTACTGTTTTCAGTAAACATACAAATGCTGAAGTATGACACTACTATTTCAAGTATTACGAGTTTAGGCATTTCCTCATGTCAACGTTTCTGTCACTCACCATATTTAACACTTGCGTCTTTTCACTTCTCCATTTACAACTTTTTTCAGGTGTAAATTACATACACAACTTACAATAATTTGTATAGTTACATGAAGAATACAGTTACACAATATGCTTATTGTCTTTTTTTCACTAATATCTGAACTTTGTATTTCTGAATAATGATGATGGCAAATATGCACTTTTACAGATTATCTGTACTGGCAAAGACACATCTGAAAAGTAAGACTAGTCTATAATTCTCCTAACAGCAAAGGATAGGGCAAGTCACTTTGAAATTCCAATTGACAAGTTTTTATTGACAATTTTCAGTGTTCGTATTTTTCTGTGAAATAGGCCATACTGCACCTCTAATTTTTCAATGTTTCTCAGAGTTCAAAGTCTTTGTTCTAATGTCTTTGTTTATGCTGAATGGCTCATCCTTATGTGTGGGTGAAGAGTAGAGGTGAAGTTCTTAAATGTTTAAATATCTGCTTGAGATTTATCAGAATGATTAGAATTGTTTGAAGAGAATGGGAACCTTTTCAGCTGAATCATTTCTTCTGATTTTTGTTTGTTTTATAAGTGTTTTTCTTTATATTAATCTTTCTCTTTAAATTCACACATTTTTTCACACTGAATATAAAGGCTGTGTCAGGTAATAGTTTGGACACCTGAAAACTAGGCATGATGAACTGTATTCACAATAGGTAAAAATGGAAATTGCTTGGTACTTAGGAGTCAAAATCTACTCAGGTTTCAATCTGCATGTTGACCAATAAAGAGTGAAAAAATCAGTTCTTCCAAAAGATTAAGAACCTTAAACTTTAGTTTTCATAAAGGAGACAAAAAAAGGAAACATAAAGGAAGGACACATCCCCTTCTCTAAACTTTTCTATTGTTGTGGCTTACACATAAGTCTTGCTGAGACAAAAGGCCAATGATTATATATAGATGGATAAAAAAGGGAAAAATTATCAGAAGGTGCAGCAGAAAATATGATCTCCAACATAGTGGAGGCACACTGTGCTTTCCAGTTGAGTAATTGAAGCTGTTACAAATCTTTCAATATCTGAATTTGGAGTGCCTCTGAAAGTTTAGAAAATATTCCTGGGTTAATGTGTCAGTTCACACTGGGTTAAACTATTAATGGCTTAATTTGATCATTACACTCAAGATTAAATTTTTCATTTATGTACTGACAGTCTTACTAAATGAACAGAAGAGTATTTAAAATAAGCAAGCATATATGTATGTCTTTCAGAACTAAGTTAGTAATTCCGCACAATGCTGTGTACTGCTGTTCCACATAGAGAGGCATATCAGTATCAACAGATACTGCTTACACAGTGTTAAGTGGGATTTGACACTCTCTGAAATGAGGTTTGAGTGTTTCAAAAGAAAAAGTTTTTATCAGCTTGTTAAATGCCACTTTAAGCAGTAAGTAAAACAATGAGTATATTGGTTTTGGACAAAAAATTACAAGTTTGTTTTTTTCTTGCCCTATTTTGCCATTCAAATACTTTCTATAAGTAGTCTTCTACTTGAAAAAAAAAAAAAAAAATTATGCATCCCTATGTGAAATTCAAGCTGCCAAAAAAAGAACAGCAGAAACTGACCTTTGGAAAAAGAAACAGAATTAGTTGCAAATTCAAAATGTAAAGTGCGAAAAAGCGATGGCTTATGGAAAATAGCCTAGGGAAGAACATTCTGAACTCTTACCCTGGACAGAAAGGACGAAGTTCTGGAGAGCAGAGCAACAGCCTAGACGGGGCACAGAGTAAGAGATGTTCTATCTTAACAATATCAAAAGGCAATGTGTCAAGATAGTATTTTCTTTTCCCACCTGTGTAAACATCCACCACAACACAGAGCAAAACAACAACAAAGGCAATATCAGTTGTGACTGCTATTTTTACTTTCTTTATGTTATGCCTCAAGCCCCTGCATGCTGTGTGGCGTACCGGTGTCTATTTAAGAAGGACAGACAACAAACACATGGGTTGTCAGTAATAAAATATTTTGTGGAGAGAATACAGCTGCTTCTAGTTTAACCACTTCCAGATAAAAGCATTTGTACTTGCAAGAAAAAAAAAAAAAAAGAAAAAAAAAAAAAGGTTATCTCTATAAAGCACAGTAACACTGTTTCTAGAAAATCATTTGTAAATCTAGACATGCACTATAAAAACAATAAATCTCCTTTATTTAATGTCCTGCAATACAGACTACTTATTATACTTCCATCCATTCCAGCAGTCCAGCTGCTTGATTTTATTCTTTATAACTGAACATAATAGATTGACCTGAGAAATCAGAGAGATATCTAATATACTCATTTGAAATATATATTTTGTATAATCTAACTCTAACTCTCTGATATTTTCTACCCTTGCATCCCCCTCTTGAAGGGAGTTATGGCGCTTCAGATCTCGGATCATCCCCTCAGTAACTGATATATTATAAAGGACATCTGTCGTTCTCTTGATACTAACTGCTGCTAGTGGCTGCTAGCCAAACAGACATCAAAACCAGTAATTTATCATTACCTCGTTATCATCTCTGAATGTTGAAGAAGCCCTGCTCAAAGGAATGCATGTGGGGGATGTGAACCAAATCATAAACTGAGCATTTCATGTTGCAGAATATTTTTGAACTGCCACAACTGCAGGTATTTCTGTTGCATACAGCTGGTTTAGGACTGGGCTGATAAAGGTTTTATTCATGTAAAATCTGAAAAGTCTATGGGATTTTGCAGCTATATAGGAAAAGTCAGGTGTTTCACTGTGAAATGTAAAGAATCACACTACTGACCTGGAGCCTGGCCTAGAGCTCAACAATATAGGATCTGGGGTCGAAATCCTACGGATAGCTGCAGCCTCAACATCTCATTCAGGGATCAAGGGGAAGTTGCTCTCAGATTGTAGTTGAGATGCTAGAACAATCATTCAGAATATGGAAGACCTGCATTATAAGACTCTACTCAGCTACAGTGCCCACAAACTACTCATATGTTACAGGAGCATACTACATCTCTAGGGTTATAGAGGCAGTCTAAACTGCAAAAGAAACAAAGATTACCCCCACTAAATTTGGATTTCTCATTCCCTGAATCAAAAAGCTGTATGGCTGTTATATACTGTAGAAAGAATAGGCAAAGACAAGGTGATGCTAGACTTACAGAAGTCAAAGCTTGGGTGGCTACCTCCCTTATCATCTACTACAGCTGTGTCTTGTAAGTTGCAGCATATCTCATTTTAGTGGGGAGTTTACATAGCTGGGCACTCTGTACCCACAGGTGCCTGTTTTTTTAAAACCCGCCCCCCCGAATTTAAATATTCCTTTTTTTCCCTCTGTCCACTGAAAGGTCAGTATTTTAATAGATATGAGTCACAATATGCTTGGTGGGCTGGTTGATTCTACCTTCTAGTGGATTATGCCTTTTGTAGACTCAGACAGTATGGATGTGCTGACAAAGTCAAGCAGGAGATAACTGTTTCTAAGGAGCACTCTTGTATTAAAATTTCTAGCAATTCTGGAATTGAGCAGGTGATTCAGCCATGGGAAACATCTGAGCTAGAAAAGCAGATACCTCAGAGCAAGGATTTTTCTGAGATAAGGGGTTAGGGTTTATTCCATTAGAGTTTCATCGGAGCTGGGCTTTAAAATCTAAAGTTCTCTATTAGGTGCCTAAATCCCAGTATTAGCCTAATTCTTTGATTTAAGCAGTGATATCTATCAAAGATATTTTAACTGTTATCTATTTCTCTAGTCATCTGCTACATTTTACTTGGCCTTTTACAATACTATTTTTTTTTTCCAGCTTGAAAGTATCTTTTTTTAGCAGACTCATGGTTTTATGGCACTTGATCAGTAGTTAGTTACATTCTGATTAAACTGTTCCTACTGAGAAGTTAGGTTTTTTTACAGTTGAGAGTGTTGCCGGTAAAATCAACATACTCCCTGCCCTCCTTAACATAATCGTAGAGCTATTGCTATAGAAACATTCAGACTGATACAGCTGCTTCAAGTTCATTGCAATGACATAAGCTATACTGGTATCAAACTAGACCTGTATAGGTTATTACTATTCTGGCAAATCCTTATGGGTTATACGGATTCAGTTAGACTGATAAATGCTAAAAATAGGCCACATCCAGCTTGCATTCAGTCTTCAGTGAATAGAGGAGGGCTTGAACAGTATTGGAAGACAGTAGGTTTCAGTATGTCTGTGTTTAGCTGAATTTATCTCCCTCTGATTAACTGTCAGTTTTGAAATTTAACAAAGAAAATGAATTGGTTTTACATGTTTAACTATCGTATCCTGCATATTTCATATTTGCTTTGGGAGTATAACATTCATGAGAAAATGAACTCAAACTTCTTTGCCAAGGCTAAATGATGCTGCTGATGGATGTGTAGCAGCAATGACCTGAGTATGCAATATAGGGACTATGAACTTTCTTCGACAAAGATTAAATATTAGTTTGTTTCTAATTTGACATGCTAAAATGCTACTAATAATATTTAGTTATCTAAGCTTTAACAACTATTTAGTAAACTCTTTCTCCTCTTGTATTGCAAATAAAACACACTATTCTCATGAGACTGTTGAATTCACAGACTTTAAAGTCAGGCAGCTTTCAGTCATAACAGTTGCCAATAACTTTTTTTTGGCTATGGTGTACATGTGATGAAGGGGTTACAGGCTGATTTCACACATAGCTGAAGCCAAGGTAGGTATCATTTGCTGACCTTGGCCAATCCCCGCTGTTTCTATACTAAAGTGGCTCCTGTCTTGATAGTGCCATAGTAACTGCAGTCACTAGATTTGCTGGGTAATAAATGAGGAAAATTAAAAGATATAGGCTATACACATTTTATTTTCTCTCTCTCACTCTCTCATTTTATTTATTTATTTATTTAAATATATGCTTAGCCCATTTTGACATTTCTTTGGTGAAGAATATTGTACTACAGATGTTTCTACTGGAGAAGGCAGCAAGCTGAAGACAGGGCACAACAGTTGGAGGATCAGAGAAAATTAGGAATTAGAATTACAGAATTACAGAAAAGAAGAAAATCTCACTCTTTTCTTGCTTGGTTGGTCCTGGAGTTAACTGCTAAAGGAGTGTACCCTATTTCTAAGTTTAATCCAAATGATATATTTATTCAATACCAAGATAGCATTCTTTTTCATCTTTACAGAATCACAGATTGGTTGAGGTTGGAAGGGACCTCTAGTACAAACCCCTTGCTCAAGCAGGGAAATCCTGCTTTCAATCCAAAGGTACTCTAGGTTAACAAAATTACTATTTTAAAATATTATTTTGATTATTTCAGATATACCAGGAGGATTTCTCTTACTGTATGAAGGCTGAGGTAAGGAAGCAAAGATGTTAAACTGCCATTTTCCATAGAGAAGTCTTCCATAGAGTACCTGTTCTAGGTACTACCTTATCTTTGCTATAGCTCTGAGCTACTGTTATTCCTTTAACTTTATAGACGTTATTTCAGAAACAGAAACTTATATTTCTGTTCTATCCATTTTTTCCTTTTTTTGATATTATGTGGTTAAATAGGTATTTATACCTATTTTCATAATATGAATTTCATTGATAAATGTTTTGTAATGCTGCAGTAAAAACCTTCATCTTTACACAACTGGCCACTATTATGTTGAAAAAAAATATAGAGCACAAAAGAGGCAATTTTAGAAGTACTGAAATATATTACATTTCTGCAGTAATGGATAGGCCTTTGAAATATCTGAAAATATAAAGCACAAAAATAATACAATAATAATTAAACTTAAGATGCTATTGGAAGTTCCATAGAAAAAAAAAATAGAAAGTTTGTAATATATTGGATGGTGTAACTGGCAGTTGGATGGTGTAAATGGTGTAACTGGTAAATATATTGTAATGGACTTTTTTTTCTCACATACGTTCAGGTATGGACTCTTTTGTTTCTCTACCTGATTTTGAGCCTATTGAAATATTTTATTTTGACTTCTGCTTCAAATTACATTAATTTATCTTAGCTTAATATAAGTCATTATTTTTTGTTCAGTATTGAGTGCAGACTTGACTAGATGTATGCTATATTAACCATCATTAAACAATACATTTTGTAGTTTCTTAACTGATTGACTTTGTTTTAACATTTGGGAATATTAATCCTACCATATAATCTATGGTAGATCTATAATCAAATGGTAGATCTATGGCCAAATGTTTGTATTTTAATTGTAACTGTAATATACATTTTGAAATGTGTAGCATAATTTTCATTAATCAAGACAGATATATATTAGTAAGTGGTAAATAGATTGTGGGATTAAAAATTATAGGAAAATAGTAACATTCACCCTGAGATTACACCCCTCTGAGGCAAGACATCATCATACAATTAAAGAATATATAGTAATGTGGACATATCCAGTTAAATTAAATTAAATTTATGGAAGTCTGTAAATCTGCATCCATCTTAAAGTCCTTTGACATTTGATTTTGTTGTCATAGTGATCTTGTTACATAGAATTATTTCACTTAAGTTTTGGAATGCAGTAAATAACCTGAAAAAGAATGTCATAATCAACTAATTAAGTGGAAATTAAAAGCAGCTTTTGCAGAGACAAAAGGACTTCCCTGACTCTTCTGTAACATCATCTCAAAATTTCATGTTTGTTCTCCAAAGTATAAACACAAGCTTTTACTTAAAAATATAATTATTTGTTTATTGACAACATGACTCTTACACTAATCTCATTTTCGGAAATATCCTAGTCATTGTAATGACAACTCTTACAAAAAAAAAAAAAAAAAAAAAACCCACCAAAAAAA
>JAVCKT010038085.1:0-21221 GCA_032273925.1 Rhynchotus rufescens | reverse complement strand
CAGTCATTAAAATAATAGCTTTTAAGGGACAGCATCTGTTTAAATTAAAAAGCCACTTTTTTTTTTCCTGAAAGCCTTTCGTATCAGAGGAACACCTTAACTTCATGTCTCCTTTTTATTACAGTTTTTGACAGTTTGCATCTGTTTTGATAAACTCCTGTTATAGCTTTTCTTTAAACTCCTTCACCTGAGAGGGAGAAGTGTCCAAAGATGGAGAAATGTGACCACTAAAGAGCATGTCTACATAGGGATGGGGACTCTGAGAAGTTGTGTCCTTGCTCTTGTAATACAGAGCTTCTTTACCTGCAGTGTTGCATGAGAGGCTGCCGTTTC
Organism: Rhynchotus rufescens; assembly: GCA_032273925.1. NCBI lineage: Eukaryota > Metazoa > Chordata > Aves > Tinamiformes > Tinamidae > Rhynchotus > Rhynchotus rufescens. The sequence continues at coordinate 20,888 of JAVCKT010038085.1, read as the reverse complement.
CATCGGGCTTTGACCATAGAGGTCATGCTTTTCTTTCCCGGCTTGTCTTCCGCTGTAGTGGAATTGCAGCTTCCTTTACATCCATTGATCCTGGATGTTGACCTGGTTGTTGAGCTGTTTGCTCTGTGAATGAAATCAAGGGCGGGAGAAACAATGGCTCAGGAAAAGCCTGCACGTGGGAAAGCAAGTGGTTGAGAGACTATGCCTGTATCTAGCAGCTTGGAGCATGAGATCCACAGAATTTATGTTAGCAGTTTTTGTGAGCCTGGGATAAAATAAAGGAGAGTGAAGAGGTCTGGCCGTTGTAAGCGAACTGGTGTGTAGAAACATGCCAAGTGTGTCGAAGGGTCTGAGGATTGCTAGGGCATCCCTGCAACGTGACCGAACTTCAGAGAAGATAAAGTGACATCAGTTTATTTCCAGAAAAACTTTTATTTGAATGGTTTTGGCTTGCTTAGACTCTGTAACTGCGGAAAGTGCTACGTACACCAGACTTGGTGGGGCTGGCGGACAAGTATGGTTGCTGGGTTAATATTGTTTAGGCTGCAGGTGTGTCTTCCCAGACAAATAAAAACATGACTGTAGAACAAATAGTGAAAATGTCAAATAGCACCCCAGGCTGCAGCGGGGCTGCATGTGCCTTCCTGCTACCACCGTTGTGCTGCAGCCCTAGCCACGAGGGGCTCAGCCCTTGCCACGAGCCCTCACTGCTCGTTTCCCCCATGCGACGGCCGCGTCTTCCCGGCGCTGCGCGCAGTGTCACCGTGCAGCGAGTGCGTGGCAGCCTCGGGCACCAGGCGCGCGCCCCATGAACAGGTCTGACAGCTTGAGGTGCCTCTGTGCAGCCAGCCCTGCTGCCCTGCCAGGGAAGGAGCGGTAGCTTTTGTTTCCTTAGATGAGTATGCTCGAGACCCAGGGCAGTGCAGATCTGGGTTTGTTCCTTCGTGCATGCATGCAGATCCCAAAGGAGAGGGAGTCAAGATTGTGCTGAGAAACCTCTCAAGAAGGTAGCTCGCCCTCTCAAGTAAAAGTGAGCTTTAAAAACTTACTTTCCAAACAGACATTTGGTAGATGGGTTTGCTTCTCCAGATAGGTTTGTATGTTGAAGAGGTTCACGTTGTTGCTCTCTATTTCATTCCTATTGTTGCTAATGTGCAAGGCAAGACTAGCTCTGGTGAAGCCTGAAGAGCCTACTTCATTAAGGTTAGACCTAAGCATGCAATGGATACTCTGAAACACGTGGGCAAAATAACCACAGAAATCATATGTATCCCAAACACTTGGTGAGTATTCAGGCATCTCGGGCAAGTGTCTGTAACCTCTACAGAGAACTATGCAATTTCTTCTGTTTCAACTCGAACTCTTTAATGCTTCTTTAAGAAGTATTTGAGCTCTCTAGGTGTGATGTAAAACTAGGTCTGTATAACTCTTGTTAGTTGTTCCCTCTTTGTTTTCTTTTTCTACTTCCTAATCTGACATGTTGAAAGAGAATTTTAAAGCAAATTTTGAGATGATTTGTTACAGTTTCCTTTGAGAACTTTTTGAATCTTTTTACATGTTTAGGAGGCAGGAGTACCTGGGTTTGAGAGCTGTGTGTGGAGTGAGGATGTCAGTGATACAGTATCTCTCCACGTCCGTGGAGAGCAGTGTTTGTTAGTTTTGGATGGAGCACTTGAGCTAGCAGCAAGAAGCCTGTCTGCTCTGCCTGCTACCAGAAGAGGAAAGAGGCTGAATAAACAGGGAAACTGTGAAATAAACAGAAATGAAACAAAACGTAGCCCCTACGCAGCAGAGTGTGTGCTTAAGCAGCTGTTTCAAAATAACGCTTTTCGGTTAAAATGAGGTACCTAAAAGCTTTCCTACTTTTGTTTTTATGTCATGTGGTAGTATGTCATGTATTTTGCTGTGTCACTTTGTCACCCTTGGAATTTCTTTTGAGGAAATTTGTTTGAAAAAGGGACCTGTTCTTTTGGCAGTTGTGCTGTTGAACTGTTTACTTGAGGATGTAGCTTTACCCTTTCTTAATTCATGTACCCCCAAATCTCCTAATAGAGTGAAATTGCATAGTGAAATTAAACCTACTTGTTTTTCTAAATTATTTTTGAATCTTTAAAAAGTGGTGTATAAATTTTGTGGCTTCCAGATCCACAGATGCCATTGCTCCATCCTGTGAAGCTTTCTGCACCCTCATGTCCTCGCTCCATTAGTGCTGCCCTATTGGAGCTGCTGCTTCAGCTGGTTTGGTGGCTCCATCACAGAAACGCTGCACACAGTTGTCACCTCGCAGAGAGGGTTTTACTTGGTGTTACTGGAAGGACTTTGTCTTGTGGAGCTGGAGCCTAAGTGGAGATGTTAATATGAAAGAAAATAATGAGGGAAAAAATATTTTATATCTGTGTGTGTATATATATTTTTGCTGCTTTCTGGATGCGTAATTAGTCACAAAATTCTAATAATCCACTAAGCCGATTTAGGCTCAGGGTGAGGGTCTGAACTTCTTAGGAAATGGTTCTCAACTCAGTTTGTGTTGTTCTTGGCGATGTATTTGAATAAAACCATGATTTTGTTTTCAGTTTGCTTTTATTTTGAAATTGTGATAAGCAGTTATGTACACAGAAATTAGAAGAGAAAGCAGTGTAAAATGATGGAATTTCAGTAGCCACTGCTTCTAACTAATGATTTCTATAATCTTGTAGATGTGTGTTGCCAATATGGCATAATCCTGGCCCTTGGAAAGTCTTCCATTTGTTTTATTCTACTGCAGTTCCGTTCACCAAACCAGTCACCGCTTTCCAATTTCTCAACAGTTAAATGGAGATAGCTCTATCTGAAGGGGTGTCCCGATAACTGCATTGGAGATGAAGTCCTTGGATATTGTGATAGTGAGAGATAGATAATGTACTGAGATGGAAGCAAAACCAAAATAGTTTTATTTCTTAGCAGTATTTTCAAAGGCTTTTGTTTATTTGTTCTGGTGTTGTGTTCTCTGTTAGAAAATAACTCGGATATTTTTGCTAACAGAAAAGTAGGATTATAATATGTAATCTAAAAATGCTTCTATTTAGTTACGTAGTTGGTAACCTTTGTCTTTCTGTGCTTATTTGATAATTCATAAACAATCTGTAAGCTGACATCAAATATGATGTGCAAAATCTCTCATGTTTGGACAGCATGTGATGTCTGAGTAGGTTGTAAAGGACGTGCCATATGCTGTGTTTGAACTTTCTGTTGTAATTTGTTTTATGGAGGAAGTGAGACTTCAGATGCACTTGGTTCAGTTTTTTCTTTCATTTCCAACAAGATACACATTCGCTTCTATATTTCATTCATCTAATAACCAGTTTCACTTTCACTATACTTCTTAGTTAGGCATGATGTTAAATACACATTTATTCACTATTTTTGACATTGACATTGTGCTGTAATTTACCCCCCTCTATATATTTATCCTGTGAGTCTTTACAGGGGAAGTGAGGGGGTTGATGTATTGCCTCACGCTTGCAGGGATGTCAGTGTATCTTCTGTGTGCGAAACGTGTCTGAGGTTCGCTGCTTTCTGCCCTTAACAAATGCCTGGATAGGAGCAGCCTGGCAGTAGCTTCTTGAAGTGCTGAGTGATACCTGCTGTGGTCACAGGTCATTTTTGAGCCCCTCGCTATTTAGTTAACAGATACCAGATTTTGAAAAATTACTTCAAAATCCTTAAATCCAGAATCCACTTGTGGATTTTGAGTCACTGAAAAGATGACAGTGAAGTGAGGGTGGATATTTTGTAGGGGAATGTACTGCATTAAGCGCAGCTATGTTAGAGGAACTTGCTGGATGTTGTTGTTTTTATCAGTGCATTTGCCTGTCTTAGAAAGCAAGCAATGGAAAACACCCAAACGCTCTCTCATCTATCTCTCTTCCACTAGTACTGGAAACTGTAAAAGCTGGAAGTTTTGGAAGCCGAAGGCTGTTGCTAAGCAGACGTCGGTTAGTTCTCCTTCAGCCCGAGACTCTCCAGATGACATATTGTATTAGGCTGACAATTCCACACGTGTTGTGGGTCAGGCACGCTGCCAAGCGCTCAGCGTTTAGCCAGCAGGGAAAAAAAGCATTAGGAATCCCAATAATCCACACATCAGTTTCTGTGCGCTGCTTGGTCAGTGGAGACGGAGCAAGTGAGCTGTGGAGAGATTGTGGGTATTAAGTGGGATGGGTAATGAAAGGCTCTTCTGGCATTGATGTGAGAGTCTTTAAATGGAAAATGACTTTAAATGATGGTGCCAGGATGGTCAGAGGGATTTACAGCTGGCACAGGTTCACAGTTTAACTGGTAGTTTTCAGCAAGACTAACCTTTTTAGGAGGAAGCACTGGGATTTTTTGAAGAACTTGAAAGAATGAACTTCTGTCAGAATTCGCTCGCTTTCCCTATCTCAGACCTTGCACCTGGATGATGGCAATTCAGGATTTTGTCTATATTTGTTTGCATATATGTATAAGTCAATATGTGCAAACGTATCTAAAACTATGAAGTAGAAGTCACCAGGATGATAACATACTTGCAGTGCACTCAGAAAATGTAGTAAAATTAATGTATTAGGTTTAAGATTACCTTATCTAAAAGAGTATTTTTAAATATTGGCAGTTTTGTGTCTGGACAAACAGTCGTCATCTTCTCATCTGGAGCTGATGTGCAGAAGATGCTTTTTGTTATGTAGGATAATGCTCTCTGCTGATTTTGTTCGTGGAGATGGGTGGTTTTTCATATCCTACAATGTGTTAGACACATGTAAGCAATTAGTATTAACATCCTAAAAAAGAAATTGATTGTTAAGTAAGTAAGTTTCTAAGTTAGGGCTTCTGAACTTACTCTAATAGTACTATTTCCTGGTAAATTTTGCAAGCAGTGGGATCAGTTCCTCAAGCCTGACAGCAGTTATTTTGAAAGCAGTGGGTTTGTGCTGCTTGGTGTGGGTATTGTGATTAGCTGCATTTCACACAGTTGCTTAAGCAGGAGCTATTGGTGGCAGCCGAGCACCTGGTTTCTATTTAGGCTTTTGCAGGAGGAGATGTGTATGCACATACGGGACTGGTGTCCATGGTGTCTTTGCCTTGTGCCATGTGGCTGGAGCCGCTGCAGCTCACGTGTCCGTGTGCAGGTCTCAAATTTGTTCAGCAAACATTTCTTGAGCTGAAAAAGACTCTCCAAGACTCACCAAGGCCTTTGGAAAGCACCCGTCTGCCTTCATCTCTGTCCTCTCCCAATGTCTTTTATTTCCAGTTGTGCTTAGGGAAGCAGATGATTTATTGAGATTTCCCCTTTAACTTTTCCTGCCGCTCATTTCTCTGCAGTTTGGTCTGTGATAGGCATGTGAAGGGGCAGCTTAAGTGAAGTGCAACTCCCACCACGCAACGGGGAGCAGCTCCGCTGTCGAGTCAGGCATGGCTGTGCCTGTGTCTTAACCTGTGTGTGTGCTGCAAGGTGGGATTTGCCTGTAAAGCTACAGTAGTGGTTGTACAAAGACTCTTAAAATACAACTCTCATATTGAAGGAAATTCCGTCACTGATTTTTCTTTAAAATGTGTTTTGGCTTGTTGGAAAATTTTTTCTCTCATTTGAGATGAACCTGTGGTTCCCAAAGTAGTTGAATTAAAAATGTCTTGCTCAGTTGGCTTCTTTCTTGGGGTTTTTTTTTTTTTTTTAATGGCATACAAAGGGATGTGGAGTCTATGAGACTATTATGGTTATTATGGTCCACTGGGTATTTGTTGTAGACTAGGTAATTTTTCATTTTGCTTGTGGGTGAATTTAGCCTTGTGGAATAAATGATAGAGAAATCTCTTTTTCCTAAGTGTGCAGTGTTCCAATGTCATGTGAACACAGTGAAATTTTGTTTTGATAAACAAAGCACATTCAGGGCTGTGCAGCAGAAAATGACGCAGTAGAAATTTCTTAGCTGTTTTTGAGCTCAGCTATCTTACTTCCCTGTCTTGAAGGTCTGGGCATTTAAATTAGCTGCGTTTATTAACAATTAAGTATTGCTCTGTTTTAACCACTACGTCCCTGAGAGAGACTAGAAAGCCCATTGCGTAGCCTGTGCTGGTGACGGTCTCTCACAGCTCCATAGGCTCTTTCAGTCCTATTGGTGCTGGTCCCAGGCCATCATGCAACTGAAAACATAACCCTTGATCTCTCTGGATCAGAGCTGAAGTACAGGAGGCACAAAGTATTTGATACAAAGTCACCTTAGTTAAGAGTTAAAATCCACTTTTTTTTTTTTTTTTTTTTTTTTTTAAATGAGTGTTGGGGATGTGTGTTATCAAAGTACAAACTGTGGATCAACAAAACTGACAGCTAATTTCAAAATGTTAAAATTGCAGCCAACGCCTGTTATATGGCTTGTGGTGTTTCAGAGGTTCATTATAGAAGTGTTGATTTTGCAGATGTAGATTAGACGAGGTTTAAATTTTCTCTGCCTTTGTTTAAAAACAAAAAAAAAAAGTTGGGAGACTGTCTGGGCAGAAATGTTATTTATGGTGCTGCAATCGTGGATACTCTGTGTCTGACACATTTTCAAATTTGGAGGTGCTTGGGCATGTTTAAAGAGAAAATGTTCTCAAAATTTAACCAGTTCTTTCTCCTTGAAGGAAAAGTGACTTTGCACTAACCCAATAGCACACTTTAGAAGGATATATTTGGAAATATATTTTCCTTATCAGTATTAATACTTTAATTGCTTCTAATATGGAGTTTGTACCGCTTGATTGTCGTGGGCTGGGTGAGCGTGTGGCATCCAGGGTGAGTGCAGTTGGAGTTGAGCAGGTATTACTTTGTGCCGAGATTAGTGAGTTTTCCATGGAAAATTTTGTAAGTGCTTGTAAATCATGAGGCATTCATTTGGCATTTTGCCATTTGCAGCAAGGTGTGTCAAGGTGAAAACACCAGAAGCAGCAGCCCAATAAATTGTCCTGTTTTGGTGTTCAGTCTGATGAAATCCTGATTTGAGTTTTCAGCGATGGTCTAGCAAGTACCTGAAGCCCAAAGAATGGCTCGGTGAATACATCAAGGATGTGATGGTGATTGCAAAATGTTCCAAAAATAAAGCATGCAAAGCACTTGCCACTTAAAACTAAAATGCTGGTGACCAAGGAAAGTTGAATTCTAAAGAAAAATGATTCAGTAATCTAAAGGTCATCTTTTCAAGTTCAGGCTTGATTTGACCGAAATGTTCACAGTTGCATTTCATCTTTTTTAAAAACTCACTTTTTATTCCTGTATTTATTAGCTCTTTTTTTTTTTTTTTTTTGTGCTAGTCTAAAACTTCTTCCTCATCAATACAGCAGATGAATATGAGATGATTTCTTTCTTTCGTTCCCTGAATGCTTTGCCATGCAGCTAATGACTAGGTTTGGAAAGCAAAAGTTGAGGCAAAGAAGGGGAATTGTAAAGCTTTTCTTGCTGAATTGGAGCTTAGGGTCATGTTGCAATTTGGAATTGATGCTCTTATAATTCATTACATATTGCAGGTTTCATTCATATTAAGTGGGCAAGGATGCTCTCTTTTTTTAATCTAACCCTAGAGATTTTTTTTTATGTAAATAATGAGGAAGGATAGAGTAATGCATCTGAAAAACCCCAATTGTGTAGTTTTGTCTTAGTTTCCTATATTGACTCAAAAAGTTTTAAAGTAGCTTTATGGTATGTGCAAGTGCCCTGAGGCTGTGATTCCTTGTTCTATGTTTTCTTCTAGAGATGCTCAAAATCTTCATGAGAGGGGGCAGATTTTTGGACAGTTCTGTTTTTCCCATTAATCTGCACAAAATATGTATTTAAAATGTGTTTAAATTGTTTTGCCAATACTTCATTAGTATTGCATTTATTTAAAGAGTACTCTGAACGCCTCTTTTTAGGATGCATGTGGAATTAAGCGGAAGAATGCCTTAGACTTTTCACCATTCTCATTTTTACTAGGTGCTCACATTAAAAGTAGCCAGTGAAGCCACGTACAGTATTTCAGTGTGTGTGCAGCTCCTTGCAGCTACCTTGGGGGTGTGTGTGTGTGTGTACACACACATGTGGGTAGATGTGGGCTTATTGCCTCTGCCTGTTAAGTGCAGGGGTGGAGCTGAGTGAGGCTGGGAGCAGCTGCCTGCTTCCTGCTGGATCTGTGCCAGGGATCCGAGCAGTTGGAGAAAGCAGCAGCAGGACAAGCATCTGCTGCTGGCCTGGGGGCTCACCTTGGGATGGGTGCTGAAAGCTGCTCTGCTTCACCTTCAGGAAGGGGCCTTGGGTTAAGCTGAGACTCCAGCTCTGCCTCAAGGGCCCTGTAGGGCTTGTCCTGTGCCACGAGAACCAAGTTTTGTGGGTATTTGTTTTCAGCTCAGTGTGACTCATGGTATCTACTACAGACATAATAAGTTAAACTTTACTGTATTAGTGGTTAAGTAAAGATCAAGTGCTCTCTTGGTGACCAACGTTGCACATCATTTCTCACCGTCACTACTGTTCTGCCTGCACGTCCAGGTATTGAGAAGCCTAAAGAATAACTTAGTAACTTTTGTTTCACTCTTCCTTTCTGCCCACAGCGATTGTCAATTAAATAATGACCAAAGGGACTTTCACACTAGAGAAATGCTGCTTTGCAAGAGATCTGCAAAAGTTCTTCAAAGAAAAAGATCTGTGAAGGAAAATTTTGTTTTGATATGCTGTCTTACCTGTGTGGTTTGCTGATCTGTGTCATTTTGCAATGAGCAGAAGTGGGGGAACTTCCCAAATAAATCAAGTCATAATGCATGGGGTTTTGGTGTACTGAAACTTGGCCTGATTTATCATGTGGAACTTAACGGGAAGGTGCAGAGATTCCTTTTGCTGAGCCTGCAGAGGCATTTTGCCATTTCTTATATAAAATATGACATGAAGGATTTGGATTTCACATATGTCACAGGTATTGCTTTGAGGATACCTAACCGGCTGTGTTTTGGGGAGCAGGATGTTTGGAGTGAGCTTAAGTGAGCACGGCTGAAGTTCTCTGCAGAGATGTATCAGAAATGTGTAACTTGATATATCAAAATGGGTCAGTATATGAAAACAGGACTGACTCAGTGCTGAGGTACTTCATCAATCTGCTCGTGTGTAGAAGCTGGTAGACAGGGGCCAACCACAGTGCAAATACTTTTCTCTAGCTATGGGGCTGTAAGGGAAGTGTCAACTGGCGAATGCTGGTCCTGGCATTGGACGTGTCCTTCGGGCAGCTTCAGCACAAGACTTCAGCCCTGGGACTCTTCCTGCAGGCAGCCTGCCAGCTCCTGAGTTCAGCAGGGCAAGGAGCACAGGATAAGATGTGTTCTATTTGATTTGCCTTGGGGTTAATGATCCTGACTTGCCCTCAGGTTTAGATTTGTGGTTGTGCTTGTGTGGCCTCTTAAGACAAGCTATATGGGCAGGTTTGAATTTGGTGTTATAGTAGAATAAGGATTTTGACAAATTATGTGACTACTTACAGCTATATCAAGTCAAATGCTTTCTTCTCAATACCCCTTACACGTGTTAAATGAGGGTGGAAGCTTGCATTTCATTTAATAACTCCTCAATTTGAAGAAAAGGAAAAAAATGGGGGAAAAAAAATGGAATTTTCATGTTAGAGGAAAGGAAGAGCTAGTAGCTGTGTGAAACCACTGCAAATTGAACCATTGCAGAAAGTGTTCAAGCTGTGGGAAGTGACCCCAAGTCTAACAGTGTCTGGTAGACAAACATAAAGCTTAAAGCGCTGCTCTTCTGAAATCTGAAAAGCTCAAGGTTTGTTCTCACAGCCAGGAACAGTTATCACAAAGCAGAGGAGACTTTATCTCTGCTTTGCCTCTTAACTCTGCAGAGAAGGTGAGAGACATCAGGCCAGATAGTCAGCAAGTACCCTGAGGAGTGTGGCTGTTCTCAATAGGGGCCATGGATTTTTAAACATACTTGGTTGTGGGGCAGAATTGTTTGTGCAAAGTGATGATGTTCTTTCCTATTTTCCCCAAAAGGCCAGACTTAACACTAATACTAGTCTTTCAAGCCCCTTTGCTGTGTTTTGGCCTATGAAATTAGTAGCAGATACGGTTCTCTTTGCAACTGAAAGGTGATTGTATTGCACTGATGGTATAGTGAAAGATTGACACCTGCGAATGAGCACTGGATGCTTATGATGTTGACAACTTTTTTAGGTATTCGCATTTTAAACAAAAGCTCAACATGAATATATCAATGTTAAATAATAATTGCATTCTTTTAGTAAAATATTGCTCAATCACATATTTGTCACTCCTTGTCCTTACAGCCTCTTCAGTGCTTTTGTTCATTGCCTGGTTGTTTTGTAGTCGTTTATTATATGGAGAACTTCTCCGATAGATGTATGCAGCTTCCACAATGCTGTGCAATTGCATTCCGAGGACAATTTGTCCATTCATGACTTTTCTTGTTGCTAAAAATGACTGTGCACTCATCGCAAATGAGCTGCAAAATATGCACACAAAAATGAGTGTTCACTCATTAAGCCATGAATATGGCTTAATTTATCTGAAGGTTTTGTTCTTATAGATATAAAAGTGTTGAGTCGAGATTTTTTAATATATATATATATATAAAATATGTATATTATATATTTTTTTCTGTTTCATTTATTTGGTAGATTGGTTTCTACCCTTTATGGTATCTCTTGGATGTATGCTGCTTGTATTTTTGTTCTGACCCTGATTGTTTTATAAACACTTTCACAGAATTTTTTTCTTGTATTTCAACTCTATACTGCGTATAAAACATTTCCTCAAAGAACTGGAGAGCCGCTCAGAGGTCTGACTGTATCACCACTGGCATCAAAGCTAGAACAGCATGAAATTACCCAAATCCTCAGTACTCCATGTTACATGAGGTTTTGACTCTGAAATCCCACTTGATGCTACTTTTATTCTTCTGATAACACAGTTGTAGGAAAGTAAGAGCAATTATAATTAGATCCACGTTTCTGGGGATTGCCGAAGTCCCTTAAGACCCTGTGTGTTGCTGTGGGTATAAGGCGGGCTGCGGTTTCCATGCGGCCGGTCTGTGTGAGATGGATGGTTTGCGTTTTCTTCAAGTAAGTGGTAGGTGGGACCAAGAAATCCCAAACAGATACAGAACTTAAGGTCACATGAAAAATATGGTGAAAATTATCCTTCTATATCCCTTTTTAAACCCAGTATGGAGTAAATAACATAAGAATGTGATTTTTTTTTCTCTCTTTTTTTTTTTTTTTTTTTTTTTTTTTTTTTTTTTTTTTTTTAAAAGGGGATAGTGACCAAAGACACAGAATTCCTACATCTAGATGTGCTACAAGCACTTAATACTCTAGAGAGAGTCCTTGGTCATGCTTTAGGGGAAACTGTGAGATACCATAGAAAATGCAGGTGATGAATTTTAAAAAAAAAAAAAAAAAGACAGTTTTGCTTTGGATCCTGAACTTGGGTACATATTCAGCAAGACTTTCCGAGAAGCTCCTGCTTTTCTTCCACTTCTGTGCACAAAATTTCCCAGTATCAAATAACAGTCTCAAGACAGAGTATTTTGCAGGCATAAGGTTTTTAATAACTAATCAGGCAGGAAAGCAGTAAAGAGTATTTGTGTGCAGCGGTGACAATAATAATGATGAAGACCTAGGTGTCAAAACCACACTCTGGATGGATAGGTATGTTTCATCTTTCTCATGCATCAGTATTTCCTTTCTTTGAAGATCTTTTTCACAAACACATGCTTTTGTAACTCAAGCTACAGTAAAGCTTAATTAACTTGAAACACTTAGTTCACAACTTCACAAACACAGTTTTAGTTTTGTTGGTCTTAGTTTTTGGGAGGGAAAAGACTTGCTTGTGCTCTTCACTGATTATTTGTCAGACTAGGATTGGGTCTTGGTAGTTAAGTCTTTACCCAGGCTGTTACTTTTATAGAAATTGGCCCAAGCAAAGCATGACTTAAGGTTGAATAAACCTGCCTAGCACTGGATCCTACTTCATGTATTGCACAGTATGATATTATCTTCTCACTACTGAAAGCACTTGCCTGATGTTGCACACAGAAAAGACATGATAATGTTGGCTGTCAACATGTCATAGCACGTTTTGGTTTAGAGATCCATGCAGGACAGGATTTCAAGCAATCTTTTCTACCAGAAATGCTGCAAGGAGTCAGTTTGTTGCTCCCCACTTGGGTTTCTCTCCCTTGACTTTCCTGCTCTTAATCAGGAAAGAAAAAGCAAGAGAAGCAGCTAGAAAGTAATTGCTGCTCCTTTCTAATTTCTAGAAAGCCACGTAAGCTGCCAGCTACATCAGCTGGAGAAGAATGCACAAAACTCATGAAAAGGGTCATTGCTGTGACAAATAGTGTGACATGATGACACTATAGATGACTGTATGTGTGTTACGTATCTTTGTGTGTGTGTGTGTAGGCAGAAGGTTGCTAAATGACACATGAATCTGTGCTAGACTGGGTGAGCGTAAGCCCCAGAAATGTGTGTGTATTTAGTATGCAGGGAAACGTGAACCACATTTTGGGTATTGCAGATATTTTACTTGATTGTGGTTACTATGGTTATAGTTCGCTGTGGTTCAGAGTGTGCTGCTGCACTTGTTTGGCTTGGCTTTTTTGTAAAGGACTTGTAACTAGGGAATCCTGGCTGTAGTAGGAGCACAAGGCCTTGTTGGAAGATTGTATCACTTCTATTATCATTATAGTGATTGCCTAACTTGTTTAAGCCTTCCTAAGATAGCTACGAATGTGAATAGAACGGCCAAACTGGAAAGCTATTATTTGGGAATCTTTATTATTTTTTTTAAATCTGTTTTCTCCAGTGCAGCAGATTTTAAAATATGTTGTCTATTAAGAAAAGTCTGAGCAGTGAGTCCCACTCCTTGCGTGGTGTGAGAAGGGATCTACAAATATGGTTCATGCAGACGTTGAGCTAGTTATGTCAGCGACTTTCCAGAAAGTGATAAAGCTTAATAAATGTCGTGTGCTGTCAAGAACACAGATAAGGACTGGGAGATAGAGTGGGGAGGTGCCAGAGTTCAGTCTGGTTCTTACTGGCAGCCTTCTCCGGGGAAAAGCAGCAGTATTTTGAAATATCAGTGCGACTTTTATTTGTGGTTAATTATGAATTAATTGGCGATTGGAGCGAGCGCAGCGCTGCTATCAGCGTGGTGGTCATTAAAGCTGCAGCGCGTGGAAGCGGCGCGGGCCGGCGCCGTGCCGAGCAGCGCGCTCAGTGACGCTGCGCTCAGCTTCTCGCGGCGGGATTCCCCGGTACGGGGCCCAGATAAAATGCTCAGGAGCAAACAGCCAGGGTTCTGCATTTAGCTGCTTGCTTAACTAGAGACTAGGTGTGAGCCAGGGTGGAAAAGGCAGCCCCAAGCACTGAGGTTTATCACGCAGGGAGATGGTATCTCCCCCTTCTCCAAAGGTTTCTCTATGTTTCCTTTAATATGCAATCTTTATAGGCAAAGGGACATAAAGATCAAGAAACAGGTCTGATCTGCGAAGGTTTTAAGCAGCAGAGTTATTTTAGAAAAGGCTGCAAGGAGGGGAAGGTTCAGGGCTTGTACTCTGGAGCATTGCAGAGCAGGCAGCAGAGGCTCCTTGTGGAGGATGAAGAGCCGTCCCTTCCCGGAGGGATGTGAGCAGCGCTCTGTGCTGCTGGTTGATCACCCGCTCAGCATAGGTGAAGATCAGGCCAACGGGCAGTTTGAGCTTCTGAGGTATGTTTCAAATGCCATCAGAGATGTAACTTCAGGTTAAAAGTCAAATTTCAGCCAGCTTTAAAATTTAAAGTGTAACTGTATCAGTGAGGAGTTCAGTGCTGGTGGCTGCTCTCGTCAGATCCTGGGTCAGGTATCTGAGAAGCATCACTGCTCTTAGCAGAAACACTAAGCAGCTGTGTGAAGAGAGATGAACTTGAGACCTTGTGCACAGGTAGAGCCCTGACCCTTGGATTTCTATGGCTAGGTATAGTTTAAAGGCTACAATTGCAAACTGTATATAAAGACTCATTAACAAACCGTTTCTGTGCAGAAAATTGAAATTGTATTCATAACCAATACAACAGATAAGCACAGCATGGCCAACTGCTGCAATTAGTATTCAGCTCATAACTGAATATTAAGACAGCTGCAAACAGGTTGCTTCCCCTGCTAAGCTGTGTGGACAGAGGGAGCCTAGGCCCTTCTGGCTGTGTGAAGGGGGTGAATTGCTCAGGAGCGTCCGGGAGCTCTCAGAGTGCAAATGGCCTCAGCAGGCCAGGCCAGAGCGCGATCTCAAGGTGTTAAGCTAAGAGGAGATGCAAGTTTGGTAGGGCATGCAGAAGATGCTATGGTATGAATTTCTGTGACACTATACACGGAGACCTAATTATTGGTTATATGCCAAGGCTGATTGCAGCAGAAATTGCTCACTTGCTCTCAAATTACCTTGTGCTGCCACCTGCTATAGAAAGCGCTATACCTTGTGCTGCCACTTGCCATAGAAAGGAATGGCCACTCTTCTTTTATTCCCCAGCCCAATAGGCATGTTCCCCAGCACCTACAGCAAGCAGGGCATTAGACACCCTTTTCTATCTCTCTTTCAGTCCATCTGAATATACATTGTATAAATTACTGAGCAGTATTCGGACATTGTGGACTATTGTGTGAGGACAGGGTGTCAGAGGCTGGCACAGCCTTTCCTCCTCATGGAATGGTGAATGCCTGTTTGTTTTTATGTTCCTTGCAGTGCATTTCAGTCTTGGTCTTTGGGACAAAGTAATCTCAGTTACCTTCTGTTGTTCTTTGTTATCGATGCTAAGTTCACTGCTTCGGGGAACAAGAGCTCATTTGAAAAAATAAATTGAGAGAGATGGAGACTGATTTTTATCAGCAAATTTATTTTTATTGTTACCTCTTAAAGTGTAGTGCGTTTTATGGTCGGTAACTTCTTGAATGCTGCTTTTCAACATGCTGTGAAAAGCTTGGGCTGTGATTTTGTGAAATAGATGGGAAATGGAGTATTAGAATTATTAGGAGAGGCTGAAAACTGATAAAATGTCAACTTGGAGTAATTCTTATTTTGAAAATTTGAATCTTACTTATTTTGAAAGTTTAGGAGCAACAGTAACACCTGACACTAAATAAAGACATCCATTTGGTTCTTTTTAAGCAAAGTTTTCTTCCCTGATTGCTGAAATAAAAATAGAGCTTTTTACAAAGTTGTTTTGCTGTATAAAAATTGATTGTGGATCTCCCTGTCTTTTTTTCCCCCCATTCTCATTACAGAAAGCCTAGAATAAACTCTCAGTTGGTGGCACAACAAGTTGCCCAGCAATATGCAACCCCACCACCACCTAAGAAGGAGAAGAAGGAAAAAGTGGAAAAACAAGATAAAGAAAAACCTGACAAAGAAAAAGAAATCAGTCCAAGTGTTACAAAGAAGAACACTAACAAGAAGACTAAGTAAGTTTCAAGGATGGTCTATTAAATGTGGAGTTACTGAAGTAGTACTGCGTGTTAATGAAGTGCAGTTTAATCTAATGTCTCTCCCCTTCAACTCTTACAGACCAAAGTCGGATATTGTGAAAGACCCTCCTAGTGAAGCAAACAGTATACAGTCTGGGAATACTACAACAAAGACCAGCGACTCAAATCACACTTCAAGGTAACTATCAAAAAGTTTAAGTTCCCAGTATGCCAAAATTGTGTTAAGTAGCAAATACTTCCTATCAGTCAACCAGGGAGCGAGGAGGACAGAACAGTGAGGTCTGTCCGTTAGCATGACAAGCCCAGCAGTGATTCTGAACTTCCTCCATGCAAAAGCACTCAAATACTCATCTGGTGAGGGCAGATTCAAGCATTGATGATATGTCACATTGACCCCTTGCTTTTAGTTTTTCTGCTGAAAGAATCAATGTTAAATGGGTAATAAACTGCAAACCTCCCAAAAAAAAAAATTGAAAGAAAAAAAAAATCAAATTTAACCATCAATTGTAATAGTCCTGCCAAACAGTGTGAGCAAGACTATTCTGAAGTCCTGCCCTTCTTTGCTTTACTTTTCTCTGTTTTGTTCATTTTACTTTTTCATTGTGCTTAGAGACACAGAAAGTTTCCTTCATGTACTTGCTACATGGTTTCCTTCAAAGGATCTCAGTAGCAGGAGCTTTTCTAGACAGATTTTAATCTAGGCTCGGGCCAAGTGAACTTGAGTGCCGCTTTTTTTTTTTTTTTTTTTCCTCCTCCTTCCTTTCCCCCTCAGTGTGTAACTATGAGCAGTGGCTCCTGACAAGCAATAGCAGAAGCGCACGCTCACGGCAGGAGAAAGGTGCACGCAGAAAGGTCGGTTCCGTTATCTGGGCCAGCATTTTTTGACTGTTACTGAATACAAGAGAAAACAAATGACCCCATCAAATTACAGGAAGGACTGGGTTTCCTAGAGGAACTTGGAGCTTAAGGAGGAAAATGCATGCGCATACTACACTTCCTGGCATGTTTGCTGCCCGTTCTTCGGGGGCGGTCTTAAGCGGCTGAGCCAGTGTCAGAAAGCTGACGAAACCCTGTAAATTTGCTGAGCTGGTTGGCCTTTCTTGTCACCCGCAGACAAGGTGATGCGATGATTTCATCAGTCTGTGGTTATGTGTTAGAATTGCCAGCTCTTGCAAGTGCGTATGTACAACGCACACACGTGGGCGTATGTCTCACTAGTGCTGGAATTTGCTCAGCACAACTACTGTTTTGAAAAGGCTGGTCACTAAGCGACAGGGCCTGCTCAAGTCAGAAGTTTTAATAAGATCTACTCCTGCACAGGAATATTTTATTTATATAGTCTACCTATTACAAATGTTTTTCCTTTTATACTTTTCTGAAACTGCCTCCTAGTTCAGATGTGAAAATACTGTTTTTGGTGAAGTAATTCCTTCATCATTTTTATTGAGGTTTTGGGAAAATATTTGTTCGTTAATACTTCCTTCTATTCTATCTAGTCCTGCAATATCACTTGGATGGCTGTCGCATATGAAAGCAGCTTAATTTCCTTTTATTTAGGGTTGTATTATGCAGTGTGCACTGAAAAGAGGCAGAGTGATTTAAAAGCTAGAGCTTGATCTCAAAGTTATCCTCTCCTTCCCTCTGTCTCTTCAAATAAGTTAGTGCTCAGCAAGCTGCCTTTCAGTGCAGTATGAAGACTCTCCTGTATAATTTCCCATTTGAAAATATTCTTCCTCTGAAGCATCACTCGTAATTAGGAGCAAAACTTGTAAGCTGCAGCAATCACGGCAGCTGACTTGGAATTTGTTGGTAGAGGAATGGCCAAGGTACTTGCAGTTCTTATCTTGAAGGCAAGATTTAAAGGCAGCTTTGCTATATGAGAGCTTTGCACCAAACCCTGAAATGCCCATGAATGTCAGCTTCGCCCAGTCTAGACCCTTATTAGCTTCATTACTGATTGAATGATAGCACAGCATGCAAACTACTGAGATAATCCTGAGCTATAAATACCAGGGTGCTCTTTCCTGGTGTTTCTCCTAACTGAAAGAACTAGCTGCAAGAAGTATCGCTGTACATTCAGGGTTTTATTTACAATAACCTTGTTCCAAAGGGAGCATTTTGAGCAGTTTTATACGTGGGCTGATTGGGCATCTGATTTGTATAAACTCAAAGCAGTTGAAAGAGAAGCCAGGCTGCTGTCCCAGGGCCTGTGTTGTTTGCAGTTCCAATATGGGAATGAAAGAGCCACGTTCAGAGACTTTCATGTGGTTTTGTATTGCAGAGTCACAGCCTTGTCTCATAACATCAGGGCACATGATGCGATGGAGAATTTAGATAGCAGGCTTCTTTCATCTGCCCCGTGGGGAGGAGATCCTTAGCGCTCTCTGGCTCCTGTCTGCATGGCTCTCTTGTAGTGTCCTGCTTTTTGGCTGAGCTGGATGAAAGATAACAGCCTAGAGCCCTGTGCTTGTCACCGAGCTCTGCAGGATGGGTCTCTCCTGTGGGACTAAGCATGAGCAGGAGGTCAGACCTTCATCCTTTGTGCTGTGCTCTGCAGCACTGCCTGCTTCCTCTGTTGTCTTCCTCATTATTGGTGTGGGCAAGGCGATGAGCTGCTTGTTGATTTTATTTAGAATAAGCTTCTCCTTTCTTTTAAATACTTTTTCTTCCAGACCCAGACTGAAAAATGTGGACAGAAGTACTGCACAGCAGCTGGCAGTCACAGTGGGAAATGTCACAGTAATTATCACAGACTTTAAAGAAAAGACTCGCTCCTCGTCCACGTCGTCTTCTACAGTGACCTCCAGTGCAGGCTCAGAACAACAGAATCAGAGCAGCTCTGGCTCTGAGAGCACAGACAAGGGCTCGTCCCGCTCCTCCACACCAAAGGGGGACATCTCGGCAGTCAACGACGAATCTTTCTGAAAAATTGCACATGGAGTTGTGGAAACTATGAATTGGGGTATGAAATTCAAACACTCCACCTGCCCATGCTGTTTGAATCCTGGAGAGCCTCTTCTGTGCTTGAACACCCACTTTCTTGGACATCGACCTCTTACTGATGCAACCAGGATAATTTCTGCTTGCCATGGGCATCTGGCCACCAAGGAATTTCTCACCCTAGTGATTACTCTTGACACTTTTATGTATTCCATTGTTTTATATGATTTTCCTAACAATCATTTATAATTGGATGTGCTCCTGAATCTACTTTTTTATAATATCTGCTGTGCACAATTTTCCATGAACATTACAACTTTTTGTTTTGGGGTAGGGAGTGGGTGGGAAGGGAAGGGGGCTTTATTTATTGCATTCACAAACTCCATCCTCTTTCAACATATCCTTTTTAAGTTCAGTTCTTCTTCCAGTTATACTGTGTACTATCAGTTTTGATATAAATTATATATAAATATATATATAAATAAATATATATAAAGGGTTATTTGAAACTAATACATGGAAACGCTGGTGCTTGAAACACTGTGAAGTGAAAAAAATATTGAACAGTTCAAGATCTGGGACAGTCCCCTTCTGTGAAGTACTGAAACTGAAACAGAACTGGTCTAAGGCGAAAAGTGTGTTCCTGAAGGTTTGAACCTGGATGGGACCATTCGCTCTATTCTTCCTTCCCCATTTCTTCTCTTATTAATAGCAAAAGAAGTGCTGGCCAGACAGCCCTGAATTTTCCACGTTGGGATCTGAGACTGGGAGGTTGCTCTGGGTAGCTTGTGTTTCCAGGAGGGTGGCTCAGAGTGGCCGTGGGCAAGTCCGGGTCCTGTGGTAGAGCAAGAGCCCAGCACGAGGCTGGTTCCCGAATGCCATGGGGTAACGTAGGGCTTGCTGATGCATCTGTCGCCGTCCTGCGTGGCCCATCCCGCACACCTTTGGTGTCTTTAGGTTGCTAAATTTCCTGCATTTTCCATACTGTTGGGCTTATATTTTTTGTTTGAAATCCATCTGTATTCCAAGAGTGATTCCTGAACAGTTTATCATCCAGCGATGACATTAGCCCAGTCAGTGTTTGGACACTTGTGGATACCCTGCTGTGGAAATGGAAGTTGTGAAAAGCTTTCATACTGGCAAGTAAGCAGCAAGTGCAACTCATGACCAGAATCTCCTTCGTTCTTGCCCTAAGGCTGTTCACACTGATTTACTTTTATATTTTTTTTTTCCTGGCCTGTAAGTGTTGCTTTACAGTTTACCTTCCATGCATTATCCTGCTAAAACACTAGTCTGAAGAGGTGAAACAAACTTCTTTTTTCCTATTTTAATAACCTCTTTTGTCTTTTTGTCCTTATTTAGTGGCCCCAGCGTGCTTTGCAGTAATTTCAGGCACAGAGACTGTGACTTTATTTGACATCAAATACATAACTTTCAGGTATGACAAAAGAGGGCCGCTTATTGGTAACTTTTTGCCAGCTTGTTGCATTATGAATTATTTGATTATTTGCTTAGCAAGAAGAAATTCTCTTTGTAGAGGCAACTGATTGCAAAATTTCTTTTTAAATCCATGTGGTTTTGAGCAGCAGACGTAGGTTCTTTTTCATGCTGGTGGCAGAAATCTGTGATTAACTAACTCATTAGACCTCTGCTCGAAGGTACGTGCAATGGCAATGCCTTTGCAACTATGGCTTTCTTCTGAACGTGTTAGCATAGGCACCCCAATTTAATTCTGCTTATATTCACAGTATAGACCGTCTTTACCTTTTTAAGCATTTTTAAAGTATTTATTAAAGAACCAAAGGAAACCAGATGCTACCTGTGAGCATCATGACAATTTATTATGCATAGTTTTAAATACTATGAATTTCTCAATCCACATTTTAACATTAATGGGATATTGCAAAGACATTCCTTTTCCAGTTTTTACTGTTCCTTTAAGGGTCTCAGGGAGGGTAAACTGGTCAGCCATATTTATTTATTTTACTGAAATGTATTGGAATAATTTTTTAAGAGAGATTTTTTGAAAATGCCCCTGAACTTGTATATTTTGCACTGCTTTATAAATGATCCATTATCAATTAGGCTCGCATGCATTTTGGCCAGGATCCAGCAAAGTGTGGAAGCAAGTGGCCTGTCCCTCCAGCTCTGGGAGGGGAACTAATTTTGGTGCTTAAAGTGAACCACGTGCTTGCATTCTGGGTTGGATCTGGGAAATTGTGCAAAAAAAAAAAAAAAAAAAAAGGGAAAGGGGGAAAAAAAAAATGCATTTTTTATACCAGTAAATTGCTTATTTATAAAGTGAATGGACATGTAGATTAGTTTAAAAAGCTTTAACAGTAACCAGCTACTCATAGGCTGCTGAATAAGTCAGTAAAATCTATTTTATCTATGTTTTGGGTGTGCCTCCTTGATAAAATAACTTACTATAAATAAGTGGGAAAATTTTTTTG